>JAOWLH010000013.1:16985000-17284006 GCA_027405865.1 Salix purpurea | reverse complement strand
AGAGAAAAACCACAGTGGGGGAGTTCATGGGTGGGGTTTGGGTTGGGTCTAATCATGACCCAGGTCAAATGGGCATGGCTAATTGGGTTGCAAATTGGCTTGAGACGAGCTCTGGATTTCTGAATTGGGCCTCAGGCCCATCTTAAAAATATACGGGGGGGATTGGTCGGCCAGTGGAGGACGATGACCACCATTATTGAAAGATTCCTTGACAACTTTGTCATTTCTTCTTCTTTATTGTCCCCGTCGTTCTTGCACCGTACACCTGAATTCAATCCTTTCAGATTTATGTTTTTGGTTAAGCACATGAAAAAGGGAGAAAAAATGTTATGTTTGATTTGAAAAGGTAAAATTAGTGTATGCTTCTGAAAAACCACTTTATTATAAACTATGGTGCCTTTATATTATCGAAGTAATTTTTTTAACTAAACTGTTCTCCATTATTATTATAGATAAATAGTTAAATTATAAAAATCTAAAAATAATCAAAATTAAATTGATCAAAACTAAATAGGGAAATTCATGTTCTCCGTATACTAAAAAAAATAATTCTAATTATTAACATCATTAATTTCTCTAGTTATTTTTAGTTTTTAATATAAGAATTCCTTTTAAAATAGTTTTAAAATAGTAAATAAGAGTATTTTGGGCTTAAAAAGATTTTAAACATGGAGGGAGTTTTATAATTTCTCTAATTTTCTTTAATGGTCTCCGTAATTTCACAGTACCTTAAGAAGGTTATATATGTAACCTAGAAAATAAAAATAAAAATCTGAAAACACAAATGGTATCAAAGGATGCTTATTAAACAATTTTGTTCTTGATCACAAATACTAATATTTTTTATTTATTTTTCCCCTGTTATTTTTTCTTATGGATATCTAGACCAGCTTGCAGTCATAGTACCTAATTTCACATATCCTAAAATTAACAACTATATAAATTATTGATTGTCGAACCTATCCCGGTCAAAGAACCTTATTTACAGCATATGTAATTGTATTTGTTGGTAGCCACTTTTTTATGTATGATCTTGGAAGAACAATAAATTTTAAAAAAATAAATTGATCTCTCTCCACATTTTGACGATAAAAAAGGTCATGTTAAAATGCCGGATCATGTTCTCTCGACCAAGGAGAGTTTATACAGAGGAGAAACATCACTGCTGATCAAAGCTGTGAAAAGTGTGGAGCTGAGTATCAAAGCCATATCAGCAATTCAAGTTTTAAAGTTCAAATTTCAATTTTGTAATTCCGAATGTATAGGTTAGGATAAAATCTTATCTCTTGGGTTGTTGAACCCTGTAGTGAACTCTGTATTTAAACACACATTCACAGCAATAAACGTACTGTGGGATTCATATCAAACATCTAATATGGTATCAGAGCATACACGATCCATATAAGCCAAACCTACAATTTTTCTTCTCTTTTGTTCATCTTCTATTCTGTTTATCTGAGCCAATAACATGGCAGCCACTTCAACCCCAGTCAACACCGACACCAATCAACAGCTTATCACCATCAACATTTCAGCACAAGCACCCCTCAAACTTACCTCCACCAATTACTTGTCTTGGAAATTGCAGTTCCAAACCCTTTTCATAGGTTACGACCTCATTGGCTATATCAATGGCAACAATCCTTGTCCACCTGCCACCATCACACAATCTGAATCCACCATCACCAATCCTGCCCATATACTATGGACACGCCAAGATCAACTGATTCTCAATGCCCTCATTGGCTCCATCAGCCCCAATCTTATTCCTTTCATTGCTCAAGCCGAGACTTCCAAACAAGCATGGACAATTCTGGCAAATACTTATGCCAAACCCTCTCGTGGTCGCATCAAGCAACTAAAACTCCTGCTCAAAAACACAGCCAAGAACTCTCTCTGTGTTTCTGATTATATGCAACTCATCAAAACCAAAGCTGATGATTTAGCTTCTCTCGGAGCTCTAATGGATGAAGAAGAAATTACTGATAAAATCCTCGATGGATTACCTGATGTGTACAAAGAACTTGTCCGTGCAGTCCAAGCACGAGACACATCCATCACATTTGATGAACTCCATGAAAAGTTGCTGAACTTTGAAGTGTCTCTGCAAAACAACCCTGCTGATGCAACACCCTTTCCAGCAACAGCTCATCTCACTTACCGCAACAACAATCGCCAGTGGCGACCTCCTCAATCTTCACATTCATGGCGTCCACCTCCCCCCAGCAATACCTGGCGTCATGCAGCCAATACCCCTCAAATCAGAAACCATTCCCCTTATCCATTCCCAAATACACGTCCACCACCCAGACCATATCTTGGCCATTGTCAGATCTGCCGCATTCAGGGTCACACCGCCAAAAGGTGTCCCTCATTTCGCTTCTATCCTATTCAGAATAACAGTCCTCCCAACATCTCTTCCAATTATCCACCTTCAAATCCACAAGCAAACATGGCAACTACTGCCAGCTCTCAATCCTCATGGCTGTTAGACACTGGTGCCTCCCACCATGTCACCACAGATTTAAACAATCTGTCACTTCATGCTCCCTACAATGGCAACGATGATCTCATGATTGGAGATGGATCTACACTACCCGTGACACACACTGGTTCCACCTCACTTCCCACTACCACTCACAATTTTCATTTAGACAAAGTTCTTTGTGTCCCATCCATTCATCAAAACTTAATCTCAATCTCTAAATTTTGCAAGCAAAATAATGTTTCTGTGGAATTCTTACACAATTTGTTTTTTGTGAAGAGATTACCAACGGGCGAAATACTGCTGAAGGGTCACGCTAGGAATGGCATCTATGAATGGCCAGCTCATCCATCTCTACTAGCCTTCTCCACCATCAAAACCCTATCCTTTCAATGGCATCACAGGCTTGGGCACCCTGCCCCTTCCATTCTTCATCTCATTATGACTCAAAATAAACTAGGACATACCTCTTCAATGTCCCATGATCAGTTTTGTAATGCTTGCTTATGTAATAAGAGTCATAAACTATCATTTTCTCAGTCATCAATTTCTTCCACTCATCCACTACAATTCATTTTCTCGGATGTCTGGACTTCACCTGTTTTGTCCAACACTGGCTACAAATACTATGTTATCTTCATAGACCATTACACTCGATATGTCTGGTTCTACCCTCTTCTACGCAAATCTGATGTCAAGCCAGTGTTCCTTAAATTTAAAGCTCTAACAGAAAATCATTTTCAGACATCAATCAAGACCCTATACTCAGACAATGGTGGGGAGTATATTGCCCTTGCCAGTGTTCTTGCCGAAACTGGCATAACCCATTTGACAACTCCTCCCCACACCCCTGAACACAATGGAATTTCAGAAAGAAAGCATCTGCACATAGTTGAAACGGGGAAAGCTTTACTTACCTATGCCTCTCTTCCATCCCAATTCTGGCCATATGCCTTTGCCACTGCGGTATACCTCATCAACCGCATGCCAACACCAACATTGCATCTTCAATCTCCATTCCAGAAAATCTTCCAGACCGTGCCAAACTACTCCAAGCTCAAGGTCTTCAGCTGTCTTTGCTACCCTTGGCTTCAGCCATACACCTCTCACAAGCTAGATTCCAATTCCACTCCATGTGTGTTCTTTGGGTATTCACTCAATCAAAGTGCATACTACTGCTTTGATCCCTCTTCTTCCCGAGTTTATGTCTCTCGCCATGTCAAGTTTGTGGAGTCCAATTTCCCTTATAAACATCTGATCAACAAGACGACAAGTCATCCAGCCACTGCCACCGACACATGGCCTCCTTTGAATCATGTCATCCTTCCTCCGCCAGCTGTCACCTTCTCCAATTCTACACACGTGGCACAAGCCATCCCGCTACCAACATCATCTTCCGTGGCCACCACATCATCTGACACATCACCATTTATACCAGAATTCACTTCCTCCCCGTCCATACCACAATCTCAGTCCCAAAACACTATCAATCTTCCACTGCCCACATCTTCCTCTCATCAATCTTCCCATACAGTTTCCACCCATTCCATGACAACCCGGTCCAAAAACAACATACACAAGCCAGTCCACAAATTGAGTCTTCTCACACAGTTTGTTCAATGTGCAGGTGAACCTACAACAGTAACAGAAGCTCTAACAGACCCAAAATGGCGTGCAGCAATGGCAGAGGAATGTGATGCTCTAGTTCGCAATGGAACTTGGGACCTTGTTCCACCCTCTGCAGATCAAAATGTTGTTGGATGCAAGTGGATATTTCGCATCAAACGCAACTCAGATGGCACAATTCAAAGATTCAAAGCGAGACTCGTGGCAAAAGGATTTCATCAACGTCCGGGGGTTGACTACCTTGATACGTTCAGCCCAGTGGTAAAACCCACCACCATCAGGGTGGTTCTCAGTTTAGCTATTTCACGGGGATGGAAACTGCAGCAACTGGATGTAAACAACGCGTTTCTTCAAGGACACCTTTCTGAAACAGTTTTCATGCAGCAGCCCCCAGGATTTATTGACAAGGATAATCCAGCCCATGTGTGTCAACTCAAGAAAGCTATTTACGGTCTCAAGCAAGCCCCAAGGGCATGGTACCAAGAACTTCGAAATTTTCTTGTGGAAATTGGGTTCAAAAACTCACATGCAGACACGTCTTTATTTGTTCTCAGTGAACGTTCTTACACAATTTTTATTTTGGTATATGTTGATGATCTCATTGTTACAGGCAGTGACAATGAGCAGGTTCGCTTATTTGTTGACAGACTTGCTTCTAGATTTTCACTCAAGGATCTCGGCCCCTTATCATATTTTCTAGGAGTTGAAGTCATTCCAAACAGTCACGGTATCATGCTCTCCCAAAGAAGATATATTGTGGATTTACTCAGAAAAACGCAAATGGCAGCTTCCAAGCCTGTGCTCACGCCCCTACCTACATCTCCATCGCTTCAATCTAAGTCTGGGACTCCATTATCCGATCCAACAGAGTATCGAACAGTGGTGGGTTCTCTGCAATATCTGCTTATCACCAGACCAGATATTGCGTTTGCAGTCAATAAACTCTCTCAATACATGCATTCTCCGACTTCGGAACACTGGATATTTGTCAAACGTTTGCTGAGATACCTCTGTGGCACCATCAATGATGGCCTACAACTACATCGCAACTCACCGCTTCAAATGCATGCTTTCACCAATCATCAACATCATGAACCAGTCTCACAGCTTATGGCCTATTCGGATGCAGACTGGGGAGGAGACAAAGATGATTTCTCCTCTACCAGTGCCTATATTGTTTATCTAGGTCGAAACCCAATCTCTTGGAGCTCAAAGAAACAGCACACAATTGCTAGATCATCGACTGAAGCCGAGTACAGAGCTGTTGCTAACACAGCTTCGGAGCTAAACTGGATAACATATCTACTCGATGATCTTGGTGTTTTACAGTCCAATTGTCCAGTAATATATTGTGATAATGTTGGGGCTACACAGCTGTGTTCCAACCCAGTTTTCCACTCACGAATGAAGCATGTTGCAATCGATTTCCACTTCATCCGAGACCAAGTACAGAAAGGATCTCTTCGAGTCTCTCATGTATCCTCAGCAGATCAATTGGCTGATGCCTTAACAAAGCCACTGCCACGCACCCGTTTTCAGCATTTAAAGTCCAAGATTGGAGTTCTTACACGCCCTCCATCTTGAGGGGGCATATCAGAGCCATATCAGCAATTCAAGTTTTAAAGTTCAAATTTCAATTTTGTAATTCCGAATGTATAGGTTAGGATAAAATCTTATCTCTTGGGTTGTTGAACCCTGTAGTGAACTCTGTATTTAAACACACATTCACAGCAATAAACGTACTGTGGGATTCATATCAAACATCTAATACTGAGGTGTGGAAAGGGGCTGCAATGGAGAAATTCCCACCGAAAGGTTCTGTCAAAGATTTCAAAGATCGGATCTGGCTTTCTACTTGCATCATGAAGACAGTAGGGTTGTGTCGGGGCTATGATTGCTTGGTCCCTGTGGTATGCCCGCAACCAATGCCCTTCACTTCCAGCAGAAATGTATTGATGATGAAATGCTAAAAACAAAAAGGCCTTTTTAAAAATGGTAACATGCTGAAAAATAAAAAATAAATCGAGCTCTCTCCACATTTTTTATGTAACAACCCCAAAACTCTATTTTCCTCCTAATTGTTTATTTGTTAATCTTTACCCCTATAAAAGGGTAGATGACGCATGAATTTTTTTTTTTTTTTTTTTTTTTTTTTTTCTCTCGCCGAAATTTCTAACGAAATTTCGGCAGAGTCTCCCCTATATCGGGAGATCCCAAGTTACCAATAACACAACCTGCACACAATTTGGATCACAGCTCTCCCAAAATCACATTCATGTTTAATACAATTAATTGCATAATTCATTCCAAAATATGCTCAAGACCATATTCATTCTCAAGCTTCATCTTACATCACACACATAAGATACAAATTAAAAAACAGTTCATACATGAAGATTTCACATATATACAGAACTATATTGTTCCATGCACATAGTTCCTTGGATCAATGGAACTAATTACCCTTTTTCATTTTACACTATCTCCACGAGCAATATTTAATATAAAAGTGACACATACATAAAGCATAGTTTCATGGTTGCCTGATTTTCAACATCATATTTAATTTATATAACATAAGCCTGGTTTGTATTCCTATCCTAATAATTAGCCATTATAGCATTTACACCAAAAGGATCTAATAAAGTTAAGCGTTCATTACATTACTTCATACTAATTACATTGTGATCAACATTTTATCTACACGATTCTATGCAAAAGTAAGCTCCCAAGTGACGGCTCCTTACACGTCTCGTGGATGTGGTGTACCTGCAGCAGTATAAACACTTAAAAGAAAGTAATTGCCTAAAACTAATAACATTTCTAATGATCGTTCCATCTAATACTTGAGACTTAATATGTTTGTAAATTTACCATTCTTTCCTAACAACCATTGCTTAGACTCGGCCATCCGTTCGGATGCCATTACCCAAAGTTAATCAATATCTTATCCCGGTCATCCCTTTGGATGCCATTAGCCGAAGCTAATCAACCTTTTATCCCGGCCATCCCTTTGGATGCCATTAGCCGAAGCTAATCAACCTTTTATCCCGGCCATCCCTTGGGATGCCATTAGCCGAAGCTAATCAATCTTTTATCCCGGCCATCCCTTTTGGATGCCATTAGCCGAAGCTAATCAATCTTTTGTCCCGGCCATCCCTTGGGATGCCATTAGCCGAAGCTAATCAATCTTTTATTGACTTTCAATAATTTTCTCCCATTTATTATTAACTTCAACACAATATAGCAATATCCATACCACAGTTATATCTTATGCAACGAAAGAAAAAGAATGTCAGGGTCACCTACCTGTTCCACTAGAGGGTTGTGCTTGTCTTGCCGATGATCCAGCCCTAACCGCACCACCTGCGACATCAAGGTCATAAATCAGTACACTTGCATTTCGGCCTTCATCCGTTACTGCACTCATTTCAAGAGTTCATATGCAGCTTCGGCAGCGAGTCGCAATTTGCCTTAAAATACACAATTCGGCACGCAACTCTTCAATCGAATTCCAATCCAAACACACATGCAAATTCTCAGAAAAATACCCATGAATTTCAGCATAGACTTTCAGTTCAACACACAAAATCATCCATTTAATGCACAAGCTGGAATCATACCTTTCTACTCAAAATTTTCAACAAGTTTCGGCATAAACCCATGTAAAATTTTCAGCCAAATATACATAAATTATAGCATGCATTGCTGGTGCAAAACCATCATAATTCACAAGTTAAAATCGTACATTTTCTACCCGAAATCTTCAACAAATTTCAGCCTAAACCCATATAAAATTTTCAGCCAAATATATACATCAATTTCATCATAAAACAGCATGCATGGTTGGTTCAAAACACCCAAATCCTCCATCATAATTCACAAGCTAAAATCTTTAAATTTCGGTATACAAATCCCTCAAAATTTTCAGCCGAATTCTACATGGAATTTCAACAAAATTACCCATCAATTTTTTCATCATAAACTTACAATTTTCCAACACAATCCATACATGAATTTCCACAAAATTATTCATAATTTATTTTTTTTTTCTTCCAGCAGAACACACATATAGCCGGCAGCCCCCTTTGAACCAAATCAGCCCTCCCTTCACTTTTTTTTTTTTAATTTCATTTTTCATATACTATACTTGTTCTCTTGGTTCATTTGTTTCCTCTCTTAAGAAGAAAAAGAAAAAGGGTTTCATGTTTCTTACCTTCGTATCACACAATTTTATTATTTTTTTTTTCTTTTCTGAAAGTTTTGAACTCTTCTTTTTCTTCTCTTTTTGGCCTTACTTCTTCTTCCTCCCTTTCTTCTTCCTCTCGGCAAAGACCACACCTCTCACTAGTCTAAATTTCCACACCCATTTACTCGGCTGGGAAGAGAGGAAGCTCGGCGTGAAGAGAAGAAAGGTCCAGAATGTGAAGAGAAAAAAAAACTGATGTTCGGCTGTGAAGAGGAGTGAAGGTTGCTCGGCTGTGTAGAGGAAAATGAAGATTGCTCGGTTGTGAAGAGAAAATGGGAGATTCGGCTATGAGAGAAGATGAAAGAGCTTGGCTGTGTAGAGGAAAATAAAAGTGACGGAAAAGAAAAGAGCAAAAATCCCTCCCCTTGCATTTTATATTCATAAAATGGGGGTTGTTTGGGGTTTGGGTCAATTGTGTTCTAAATCTTGTTTCATTCAATCTAAAACCGGTTTTGCTCTTCCTCTTTTTTTTTTTTTTTTTTTTTTTTTTTTCTTGGGTGTTTACATTCTTCCCCTCTAAAATATGAATTTCGCCCTCGAAATTTAAGGAGTTTTACATTCCATACCTGGTATTTCGAACAATTCTGGGTACTTTTTCTTCATCTCATCCTCCCTTTCCCAAGTTTCCTCTTCTGTTTGAGCATTCCGCCATAAGATTCTAACGATAGGGATCTTTTTGTTTCGCAACTCCTTTTCACCCTTATCTAGTATCCTTGCGGGCCTCATTTCCAGTGTTAAGTCCTCATTAATTTCAACTGGGATCTGGGGTAGAATTCTGGCTGGATCCACATCAGCCTTCCTTAATAAGGAGATATGGAATACATCATGTACCTTAGCTAACTGTGGGGGCAAGTCCACTTTGTATGCTACTGGTCCCACCCGCTGTAGGATTTTGAAGGGTCCGATGAACCGAGGGGTTAATTTTCCTCTCAATCCAAACCGCAATATGTTTTTCCATGGGGCTACCTTTAAGTACACTTGATCCCCCGTACAGAACTCAAGGGGTCTCCTCCTCACATCAGCATATTTCTTCTGTCTATCCTGTGCGGCTTTGATGCGATCCCGAATAATCCTTACTTTTTCCGTGGTTACTTGGACCAACTCTGCTCCATATAACTTTCGATCTCCAATTTCTTCCCAACACAAAGGTGTTCTACACCTTCTACCGTACAAAGCTTCATACGGAGCCATCCCTATTGTGGCTTGGTAACTATTGTTATATGTGAATTCTATCAATGTCAGGTGTTCCTCCCAACTTCCCCCAAATTCTAGCACACAAGCCCTTAATAGATCTTCTAAGACTTGGATGACCCTTTCAGATTGGCCATCCGTTTGAGGGTGAAACGCAGTGCTCATATCCAATCTGGTCCCCAAGGCTTGCTGTATACTGGGCCAAAGTCGAGAGGTGAATCTAGGATCTCGATCCGACACAATGGACACCGGAATCCCATGGAGTCGTACCACCTCATTTATGTAAATCTTGGCAAGCTTGTCAACTGAGTCGGTCATCTTTATAGGCAAGAATAATGCGGATTTCGTCAACCGATCTACGATGACCCATATTGCATCATTTCCTTTTCTCCCTTTAGGAAATCCCGACACAAAATCCATCGTTATCATCTCCCATTTCCACTCTGGAATTTGTAATGGTTGTAATGGTCCCGCAGGCCTTTGGTGTTCAACCTTGACTTGTTGACATATCCCACACTTTGACACATACTCAGCTATTTCTCTTTTCATGCCCGGCCACCAATAGAGGAGTTTCAGATCTCGATACATCTTAGTGCTGCCAGGATGTATAGAGAACCTGGATTCATGTGCTTCTTGTAGAACCATCCGTTTAATTGTTTCGTCACCAGGTACATATAACCTTTTCCCCATCATCAAGGATCCATCATCCGCTATCCTGAATTTCATTTCTACACCGGCCTCCAGATCCCTCCTAATCTTGGATCCAACCTCGTCCTGGAACTGAGCTTGTAGTATCTGTTCCCGATACGTCGGTCGTACCAACAGTTGGGCTATTAACCCACCTCCAGTATTGACATCTAGATTTGCACCCATCTCTTTCAATTCTGCCAATTGCCGCCTTTTTCCCACTGTTAACCTTTCCAAGTTGGCTTTACTTTTACGGCTAAGAGCATCCGCCACCACATTTGCTTTCCCCGGGTGATATTCTATGGTGCAATCATAGTCTTTAATGAGTTCTATCCACCTTCGTTGTCGCATGTTCAACTCTTTTTGTGACATCAAGTACTTTAGACTCTTATGATCAGTAAAAATTTGGGTCCGAGACCCATACAAATAGTGTCTCCATATTTTCAAAGCAAACACTACCGCAGCCAACTCTAGATCATGCACCGGGTAGTTCACCTCATGAGTCTTTAACTGTCTTGATGCATAGGCGATCACCTTCCCATGTTGCATCAAGACACATCCCAATCCCTTCCCTGAAGCATCACTATAAACTACAAAACCTTCGGTCCCAGAGGGAAGAGTCAATACTGGAGCAGTGGTGAGCTTCTTCTTCAACTCTTGGAAGCTTCTTTCACAATCTTCCGACCATACCCATTTTTTATTCTTTCTAGTTAACTGGGTCAGAGGAGTGGCAACTAGAGAAAAACCCTCAATAAACCTCCGATAGTATCCAGCAAGTCCCAAGAAGCTACGTATTTCAGTGACCGAAGTCGGTCTTTCCCATTTTAAGACTGCTTCAACTTTTTGAGGGTCCACATAAACACCTTCTGCTGAAACAACATGTCCTAGAAATGTCACTCTCTCCAGCCAAAACTCACATTTACTCAATTTAGCATATAACTGATGATCTCTCAGAGTTTGTAAGGTTTGCCTCAAGTGCTCTTCGTGTTCCTCAATAGAATTTGAGTATACCAGTATATCATCAATGAACACCACCACAAACTTATCTAAATATGGTTGAAAAATTCGATTCATCAAGTCCATGAAGACAGCCGGGGCGTTCGTTAATCCGAACGGTAGTACTAAAAATTCATAGTGTCCATAACGAGTTCTAAATGCAGTCTTTGCTACATCCTCCCCTTTTATCTTCATTTGATAATACCCTGATCTCAGATCTATCTTTGAGAATGCCCTCGCTCCCTTTAGTTGATCGAACAAATCATCTATCCGAGGTAGTGGATACTTATTCTTCACCGTTATTTTGTTCAATTGCCGATAGTCAATACAAAGTCTATGGCTCCCATCCTTCTTTCTTACAAATAGGACCGGCGCTCCCCAAGGAGAATTACTGGGCCGTATAAACCCTTTATCTAACAACTCTTGCAGTTGAGTCTTTAACTCTTTCAGTTCTGTTGGAGCCATCCGGTAGGGTTGTTGGGCTATGGGTGGGACTCCAGGGAAAATGTCTATGGACACCTCTACCTCCCGTTCTGGGGGTAGTCCGGGTAATTCTTCTGGAAACACGTCTGGGAATTCCCTCACCACAGGGATGTCCTTCAGTCGTGGGCCCCCACCTTCGGAGTTTAAGACGTATGCGAGGTATCCCACACATCCCTTTCTTAAAAGTTTTTGGGCTGTTACCACCGATATTAAGGCGACTGGTTTGGGCATCCTCTCTCCTTCAAACGTCATTGTCTCACCCTTAGGGGTTTGGAACGTAATAGTTTTTGCATAGCAATCCATTATAGCCTTGTATTTGTTCAACCAATTCATGCCTAGGATTAAATCAAAATCATGCAGTTCTAAGGGAATCAAGTCCACTTCTGTCTCACATCCTGATAGACCAACCCTCACATTAGCATACACGATATCTGTTTCAACCATGTTTCCCATTGGAGTCCCAATTAAGAATCTCTTCTCTACAATCTCTACCCCCTTTTTCAGATTAGTTACAATTTTCCTACTTATGAATGAATGAGTGGCACCCGGATCAAACAATACATGTACATTCATATCATTTAATAATAGTGTACCTGCCACCACATCTGAAGCAGCCCTAACCTCTTCTTGTGTCAAATGAAAGACCCTTCCCGGAGTCCGATCATTTTGTGCTCTTGGCCTCCCTCTATTGGAGTTTGCTCCAGATTGAGAAGACCTCATTGGCCTATTAACGGTGACTGACTGCTGAAGGCTCTGACTGGGTTGTCCATAACTTTGCACCGGTCCGGGATTCCTTTTAGGGCAATCCCTCTTGTAATGCCCTTTTGCACCACAGTAATGGCATCCTTGGGTTATAAACTGGCAATTCCTCCACCTATGCCCCTCCCCTTTACACACAAAACATCGTCCGGGGGATACTGAGCAGTCACCAGGGTGTTTTTGTCCACACTTCACACAAAAAGGGTAATCAACACCCTTGCGGTCACCAGTCCCCATTGAAGAGTTTTCCCTAGAGTGCGTCTGTCCAATCATCACTCTCCCACTGGACTGCTGATGGGTCGGAAATATCAGATTCCCCTTCTTCTTGTACTGTTCAAACATTCCACTTTTTCCTTTCTTCTGGAGCGGTGGTCTGCCGCTGAAATAATCTCCATCTCTCTTTTTGCCAATAACCTGTTGTTCCCCTTGACTCTCTCCAATGCAAGCCTCTAACGCCTGAGCTGCCTCAATCAATTCTCTCGCAGATTTAAACCGTATGGCAATTAACCCTTGTCTCAATTCTTGTCGCAAGCCATCTCTCAACTTCTCAATCATATGTTCCTCTGTCGGCACATAATGCGGGGCGAACAACGAAAGATCATGGAACCTCCTTTCATATTCCAGTACCGACATATCACCCTGTCTTAATGCCAAGAACTCTTGTTCCTTCACCTTGCGATGATATCGAGAGTAAAACTGTTTTTCAAATTCCGTCTTGAAATCACTCCAAGTTAATATCTCTGTTGCACGTCTCAACTGGACTGTTTCCCACCATGTCATGGCTCTGTCTGATAGTAACTGAGTTGCACAATCGACCCTTAAGCCCTCCGGTATACGTATTTGAATCATGGTCTTTTCCACCTTCCTAATCCATCTCCCAGCGATTTCTGCATCCTGTTCCCCCATATACGGTTCACAACCCATTTCTCTCATACTCTTGACCAGTCGCACCAGCGGCACTACGTTATCCATGGTTACATTAGTCGCAGGGGCAACTAGTGGTACTTGTGTGGTGGGAGTTGTTTGGGTTGCCGAACCTGCCATACCCTCCATTACTGCTTTAACTATTTGTACAAGGAATCCGGGATCTACATATTGTGGGGCCACACCTGTTGGAATAGTTGATGGTTGCGCTTCAGATCTTTCTTGTTGCCCTGTTGCAACTGGAGGTACTCCCTCCGTCTGATTCGGCCTTGCACCCTCCCCTGCTGCCCCAGTTTCCCCTTGTAATAGTTCAGGTAGCATCATCGGAGCATGCGATGCTGTATCATCCAGGGGGTCCTCGTCCTGCCAACCCTGGGCATCTTGATTCCTGCCCCTCCTTTCAAAAGAAGGCGGTTCAGTTCGTGTCCCTTGGCGAGTGCGTACCATCCTGAAATTTATCACAACAATACTATTAACTTTGATCCACTGAATCAAATCCAGGGGCTCTGATACCAACTGTAACAACCCCAAAACTCTATTTTCCTCCTAATTGTTTATTTGTTAATCTTTACCCCTATAAAAGGGTAGATGACGCATGAATTTTTTTTTTTTTTTTTTTTTTTTTTTTTTTTCTCTCGCCGAAATTTCTAACGAAATTTCGGCAGAGTCTCCCCTATATCGGGAGATCCCAAGTTACCAATAACACAACCTGCACACAATTTGGATCACAGCTCTCCCAAAATCACATTCATGTTTAATACAATTAATTGCATAATTCATTCCAAAATATGCTCAAGACCATATTCATTCTCAAGCTTCATCTTACATCACACACATAAGATACAAATTAAAAAACAGTTCATACATGAAGATTTCACATATATACAGAACTATATTGTTCCATGCACATAGTTCCTTGGATCAATGGAACTAATTACCCTTTTTCATTTTACACTATCTCCACGAGCAATATTTAATATAAAAGTGACACATACATAAAGCATAGTTTCATGGTTGCCTGATTTTCAACATCATATTTAATTTATATAACATAAGCCTGGTTTGTATTCCTATCCTAATAATTAGCCATTATAGCATTTACACCAAAAGGATCTAATAAAGTTAAGCGTTCATTACATTACTTCATACTAATTACATTGTGATCAACATTTTATCTACACGATTCTATGCAAAAGTAAGCTCCCAAGTGACGGCTCCTTACACGTCTCGTGGATGTGGTGTACCTGCAGCAGTATAAACACTTAAAAGAAAGTAATTGCCTAAAACTAATAACATTTCTAATGATCGTTCCATCTAATACTTGAGACTTAATATGTTTGTAAATTTACCATTCTTTCCTAACAACCATTGCTTAGACTCGGCCATCCGTTCGGATGCCATTACCCAAAGTTAATCAATATCTTATCCCGGTCATCCCTTTGGATGCCATTAGCCGAAGCTAATCAACCTTTTATCCCGGCCATCCCTTTGGATGCCATTAGCCGAAGCTAATCAACCTTTTATCCCGGCCATCCCTTTGGATGCCATTAGCCGAAGCTAATCAATCTTTTATCCCGGCCATCCCTTGGGATGCCATTAGCCGAAGCTAATCAATCTTTTATCCCGGCCATCCCTTTTGGATGCCATTAGCCGAAGCTAATCAATCTTTTGTCCCGGCCATCCCTTGGGATGCCATTAGCCGAAGCTAATCAATCTTTTATTGACTTTCAATAATTTTCTCCCATTTATTATTAACTTCAACACAATATAGCAATATCCATACCACAGTTATATCTTATGCAACGAAAGAAAAAGAATGTCAGGGTCACCTACCTGTTCCACTAGAGGGTTGTGCTTGTCTTGCCGATGATCCAGCCCTAACCGCACCACCTGCGACATCAAGGTCATAAATCAGTACACTTGCATTTCGGCCTTCATCCGTTACTGCACTCATTTCAAGAGTTCATATGCAGCTTCGGCAGCGAGTCGCAATTTGCCTTAAAATACACAATTCGGCACGCAACTCTTCAATCGAATTCCAATCCAAACACACATGCAAATTCTCAGAAAAATACCCATGAATTTCAGCATAGACTTTCAGTTCAACACACAAAATCATCCATTTAATGCACAAGCTGGAATCATACCTTTCTACTCAAAATTTTCAACAAGTTTCGGCATAAACCCATGTAAAATTTTCAGCCAAATATACATAAATTACAGCATGCATTGCTGGTGCAAAACCATCATAATTCACAAGTTAAAATCGTACATTTTCTACCCGAAATCTTCAACAAATTTCAGCCTAAACCCATATAAAATTTTCAGCCAAATATATACATCAATTTCATCATAAAACAGCATGCATGGTTGGTTCAAAACACCCAAATCCTCCATCATAATTCACAAGCTAAAATCTTTAAATTTCGGTATACAAATCCCTCAAAATTTTCAGCCGAATTCTACATGGAATTTCAACAAAATTACCCATCAATTTTTTCATCATAAACTTACAATTTTCCAACACAATCCATACATGAATTTCCACAAAATTATTCATAATTTATTTTTTTTTTCTTCCAGCAGAACACACATATAGCCGGCAGCCCCCTTTGAACCAAATCAGCCCTCCCTTCACTTTTTTTTTTTTTAATTTCATTTTTCATATACTATACTTGTTCTCTTGGTTCATTTGTTTCCTCTCTTAAGAAGAAAAAGAAAAAGGGTTTCATGTTTCTTACCTTCGTATCACACAATTTTATTATTTTTTTTTTCTTTTCTGAAAGTTTTGAACTCTTCTTTTTCTTCTCTTTTTGGCCTTACTTCTTCTTCCTCCCTTTCTTCTTCCTCTCGGCAAAGACCACACCTCTCACTAGTCTAAATTTCCACACCCATTTACTCGGCTGGGAAGAGAGGAAGCTCGGCGTGAAGAGAAGAAAGGTCCAGAATGTGAAGAGAAAAAAAAACTGATGTTCGGCTGTGAAGAGGAGTGAAGGTTGCTCGGCTGTGTAGAGGAAAATGAAGATTGCTCGGTTGTGAAGAGAAAATGGGAGATTCGGCTATGAGAGAAGATGAAAGAGCTTGGCTGTGTAGAGGAAAATAAAAGTGACGGAAAAGAAAAGAGCAAAAATCCCTCCCCTTGCATTTTATATTCATAAAATGGGGGTTGTTTGGGGTTTGGGTCAATTGTGTTCTAAATCTTGTTTCATTCAATCTAAAACCGGTTTTGCTCTTCCTCTTTTTTTTTTTTTTTTTTTTTTCTTGGGTGTTTACATTTTATGATAAAAATGGTATGTTAAAACTTGCTGTGCTTTTTCAAGTAAACATACGTAAATCGTCTAGTTGCTTAATTAATTATGAGCAAACAGCTTAAAAATTACCTCTCCAAAACGATAACTAGATCATTAATAGAAAACAATTTTTTTTTTATGGAATGAAACCTCATTTTCCAAAAAAATATATTTTGGCTGTTCTAGATTTTTAGAAAGGTACATAACTTGATTTGAATTCATGATCTGTTGTGCATATCGTAAATTCTTTATCATCAAGCAACACCTCTTAAGACGAAATCGATCATGGCCTTGAAGCATGATGAACTTGAGAGCTCGTTCCATCAACTATAAGATAATTAAAAGCAGTGCACCCATGCATGTTATTAGTATGGAAGATGTAATTAATTAAATCCTAAATTTGATCAATAATTGAAATAAAAGGATTAATTAGCAAGATAATTAGCTCAGCTCATGACCCATTTGTTCAATATTGCTTTCCCCATTATCGAGGCTATAATTTTACAGCTCACAGATTAACAAAAACCTTGTGCCATGAAAAGGAAAAAGGGATTGGACCCTTAAAAAGCAAAAAGGGCCTAAGCATGACCTCCATGTTTTTCTTCACTCACAGCAGCAGTGGCAGAGACGTAATACGCAACACAAAACAGTCCATGAACAAAGCACAGAATACCTCCAAAAGAGAAGAAATGATGGTGTGTGAAACCACAAGAGGTTCTTGACTTGTTGTTTGACAAAGTGCCAATCCCTAGCATTGATAACCCAGCAGCCAATATGATCCTGCACAGATAATTAGGTGTTTGCAGAAACATCATTAACCAGTAAGTAATACTACTAATTATAGCTAATCTCTGTGAGACTTTTCATCAGTTCATGCTGCATAATAAAATAATAATGATATCTAGCTTGTTAACTCATCTGGGAATCAAGAAAATATGTTTATAAAACTTCACAGCTTACCAAGAAAAAAGGAAGCATGCGACAGAGAGTTGTCTGTGAGGAGAAGCTCTTTGAAGATCTTCTTGAGAACAAATGCACGCGCATCCACCCAGAAAGTTAGCAATGACATGAGCTAGAACTAGAATCCCTGCTGCTGCTAACCCTAGCTTGAAGGCATCCTCGCTTGGTTCTCTACACTCAAATATCCATAGTCGTAGGTGCTTCACCTGTATTAACACACGGGGGCGCGCATTATTGACTGCTACGAGATATATTCATGTTTATGAAGTACAAGATTAAGAAAAGAAATACATCAAAGAAAATGTTTTTATAAAAAGAAAAAAAGATTGGAAGGAAGGTGGGGTTAACGTGCCTTGTTTTGTGCAATCTCTGCTTGGATGCCAAGAAAACCTGCTGCTACATCCATGGCAACAACCAGCATACAAACAAGTATACCTCCGATTCTAACCATTTTCTTCAGGAAAAGGAGCACTTGATCAAGCTGGGTTTCAAGGAAAGGAAAACAGAGCACTCCTCCTTTACTTTCTCTCTTTGGATTCCTTCCTTTGACAGGGGAGCAAGAAAGAAGGGTATAAACAAGCTCATAGAGGAGCGTGCCTTGTCATTTAGCTATCAACCAAGTGATGGCCCGGCAATATTTGTGGTTTTTGACTTTATGAAGTATTTTTCACTTTATGGAGCCAAGCCACTACTATAAAATTTATTAAAAGTTCAGTGCTTCTACAGCCATTAGGGTTTGTTTGTCTGCTCTGTAGAGAGAGAGAGAGATTTGACAGAGAAATAGTGCATGCAAAGACTACAAGTTAAAGCTCAAAACGGTGCGTCTGTTGTCTGTACCTCCATTGTCAAACCTTGTGTCTGTGATTATCTGAAACTTTTGTGACTTAGCTAGCAAAACGGACCCCATTTTCATACCTCGATCCTCAAACAACCTTGACATGTACTTTTTGACTTAAAATCAATGGTGCCATCATATGCATTCTCTCCTAAAGAAATCGAGTGGGACAGGCCTGAGTTCTCGGGCTGGACTGAAAACAATATCAAAACCTGAAACCCTTATTGGTTTATATGATGATGGGCTGTATTGGGCTTTTCTTTTATTTGAACCAAGTACGAAGGAAGGCCACATCAGAATTGGGCACCTTAGAAGATGCAACCTTGTTGCTCATATGCAGGCCACTAGCCCATCTTTTCCAGTCGATATCCATGCCTGGGACGTAATTTATTAGTCTTGCTGATCATTGCTCAAAAAAATGAAATCAATCAAAATACAGCAGAAATCACTGCTGGAGAAGACTTGGTTTTTGAGAGTGATTTCTGTTGTTTTCTATAGTGTATTTCACTTAAAAATACATTAAAATAATATTTTTTAATTTTTAAAAATTATTTTTAAAATTAACACATTAAAATAATATAAAAACACTAAAAAACAATTATTTAGAGAGAAAAAATCAATTTTTTTCGAAAAGTATTTTTTAGTGCTTTCCAAACACTTTTTAAAACAAAAAATATAGTTGCCAACGCAATTTGAGATTAGACGTGGTAAACGTACAGCTTGGTTATTAAGCTATCTGTTCAACCCATGCTGATGACCGAGTGGAGAAATGAACAAAAACATCCACAGCTCCCTGACTCCATCATTCAGTGATCAAGATGACAGAAAGAGCACAGAGAGGATGGTCGTTGGGATCTCTAGCCACTAGTGGAATGTACCCTACGTACTGTCAGACAAAAAATGTGTCTCGAAACTTGAGCAAAAGACAGGACAATCCAGTGATCAAAGCACCCCATGCAAGGAGGATCGAGGCAGCCATGAATTCTAATTAAGCTCTCTTTCACTACCAAAATCCGCTACTTTATTTGCCTCTCTCCAAACATCACTAAGAGTGCAAGAAGAAGGAGAAGGAGAAGGAGAAGAAGAAGAAGAATGAATGGAGATACAAAAATAAAACAACAATCTTAATTATTTACGAAACACGACATCAACAAGCAAGTTTCCTGATATATATATATATATATATATATAAGCATGTGAATACATGCAAAACATCTAGGTTTAGGGGCACAGGATTGTAAAATATGGAAGATTGTAAAATAGTAAACAAGGAGTTTGTAAACCAGTACACGATGAGACCCACGAACAATGGAAGCTGGATGAACACCCATTCCATGTAAATGACATGTAGTATCTATAAGAACACAAGACCCGATCAAAGGGACAAACATCAGGAGCCCATGCATTTTGAATAATAGTAAGAACACGTAAAGCCACCGCTTTCGTGCCAAGAAGAACCCAAAGACTGATTATTGAGGAAGATAACTTGATCACGCCACGCTTATATATAAACCTAAGCCACCATATTGAACAAAGTCATGTCAGGACCCAGAATGTTTTTTTCTTTTTAAGAAAAAAAATCCAAATCAAGAACAAAGATAGCATTAGGTACTGTAACAGCAGACTTTTACCTGAATTGCAGTAGCTAGTTGAAACACAAATGTAGATGAAATGAAAGGGCTATATAGCCAGTTCCAAATTTGGCTCAACTCTAATGTTATAGCCGACTCCATTTTCTGCATCTTCCACCATTGTTAAGATGATAACATCATCGACTGTAAGGCCCTTCTCACGGACGTAGCCCAGCCAGTCTCCTCTGATGACGGGTTTCAAGTAACGACCATGATTTCTTGTACAAAGCTTAAACTCCCACACTCTTCCAGTGGGATCTCTTGCATTGAAATCGATAGCGTTTTGTCCTTGCACCATTTGAAAAGCCCCGAGAGTACCTGCTGGATAAGCCAGACAAGAAGCTATATCTGTTGGGGTCAGTTTTTTATTCACAAGCTCGGTCTCCATGGTAGGAGGCTAAATGTGTGAGGAAGATATTGGGAGGAGAATGGTGGAGATCTCCCTCCTCTCTGCCTTGTTTATAATCCCCTCCCCCCTTTCATCTTTCTTCTATATATATAAGGCCTAGGTGTAACAAACCGACTTAGTAGATAACACACTGCACGTACGTGTCCACTTGAACCGGAAAAAAAAAAGGCTGAAATTTTCATAGCAGACAAGAAGACTACCAAACAATCATTGCGGTATAGAAAACAAACAAGCTTACACTGTGTCCATATTCGATCGCTATTATTTGTCGTTATATTCAAAAGTTGCTTAAGCTTCTAAAAAAAATTCAAATTTCGGCAAAACGACAGTGGAATGCAACGCATTAATAGACTCGTACTGACGTGTGACGTCAATGGGTGCACGTGTCCACTTGAACTTTAATAAAAAGCATGAAATTTTCATAGCTAATCAAAAGACTACCAAACAATCATGCGGTATAGAAACCAAACAAGCTTAACTCGATTACGCGTATTATAGATAAGCCAGAAAGAAAGCTATGCCATGTCTGTGATGCCAGTTTCTTCTCCATGGTACGGCTAAATGCGCAAGGCACTGGGACTTTAATATGGGACCAACCATGTGCGGTAAAGAAAACTGGCCCTGCTGTGTCCAGATTTGCTCGCTACATATTATTTATCGTTATATTCAAAAGTTGCTTAAGCTTCTAAACCATTTATCGTATAGATCTTTGTTTGTTTTATTTTGCGCTGCCATCCCACTCACTCATCACTCTGGTGTCGAGGATGCAAAGAAAACAGCTGAATAAACCACTCTACTTACAGTGGTTTGGAATGACAACGATACCCCCTTGTGCCCGCCTATTTTTATCCATCTTGTTTCGAAGGAGATTTTATTGAACCAGCACCACCGAATCTTCATTCGTTTTAGGATAAATAAATATATGAATGTGTTTTTATATTAAATAAATATATGAATGTGTTTTTATATTCTAAGTATATTCTCTAATAGGTTTTAAAATCAACATAGCTTTCCAAGTAAGTTCCTTTGTCACTATTTTATGATGAAAATGTCTCTCAAGGTACAATAATTGTATAATTAGTTTGAAAAATAACTACATCTCGAAAACAAATTAGAAGAAATTTTTTAAAAAGAAATAAATTATGAAAAACATTAAAACGCAAAAACAAAACAAAAAATGTATTTCTCTTCTATGTATTTCAAAGGGTTTTTCGTTTAAGGTTTGTGTTTGTAAGGTTTGCTCAATTTGCTTCTTTTCTACTGTTTTTGAAGTTTTTTTTAGGTTATTAAACTTTTTCTTCAAGATCAGAAAACCATACGAGATGAGCTATAAGGGTGGTCACAAATTAATACATAAAACAGAGCTGGGGGTTTGGGTTTGGTGTAGGCTGTAGGGTTCGAAAGAAAACCTAGTATTATACTCTAGTTTTTTTAGGTGCTGGTTGAACCGGTTCAGTTCAGTCCAATTCAATCTGTTTTAAACTCTTCAAACCAAAACCGAACAAAATCATTAATTTTTTTACTCAGTTAAAAAAAAAAACTCGTTTCCCGGGTTTTCTACTCACCCTTTTGGCTGGAATAAACTAAAATATGAAGAACCCTGGAAAGCACCAAATCCTTAAAGAAGCACAACACTCCGTGAAGATTATTTTAAAGGGTTCGTTTTTTTTTTTTTTCTGACTCATTAATTAACCAGCAGTAGACCCCACTGCTCTTTTATCCAAGGCCTTCTCTTCTCCTCACAACCATGTTATACAGTAATAAGAGGAGAATATGCCTTGTCACGATCAAGATGCCTATTTATTTAGATCTTCTGTTAAACATGCTCCTTTGCCATCTGAAATATTCCTTGATGTCATCATAGAAAGCAGTGGCCAGGATCAAAGAGTTCTACGTCATGGTAGCCATCAGGATCAAAACTTGTCACCACGTGAACCCCAAGTGACTCTAACTTCTAGGTGAACTCCCCCTGCTTTGTCCGAAAGTGGGTCCCCGCCATAAATTCTAACATCGCCCGTCGGCAACCGTCAATCTTCCCATCATCATTGGACCCAGCAACGATGGGTTACAGTACTCGTGGTCACGACGTGCATCTATAGAGTGTGTTTGACATTGTTTTTGCTTTTACAATTGAGGTTGAAAAAAAACAGTTTTAAAAAAAGTGTTTTTACTGTGGTTCAAAATAAACAGTGAAGTGTTTGGTTAAAACTGAGGTTGAAAAAAAAGCAGTTTGGGGTGTTTGGTTACCAAACTTTTCATATTGCTTTTAACTTGTGAAATTACTTTAAAAGGTATATATTTATATGTATATAATTTTTTTAAATATTATAAATTTAATAATTATAATAATATAATGTAATTAATAATTCATGAAAAAATAAATATTATTTTTTATTCTCCCATCAATCAAAAAATAACAGGGTTGTAGAGTGCAACGAAGTCACGCGTCATTTTTTTCATCAGAAAAATACATTTTTTTTGTTAATTTTATTTTTTTTTTAATTCGGAATGGGCCTCACCCAGCTAAATGGGTCGGCCCAGCTTAGCTGGACTTGCGCTGGGCCGAGCCCAACCCAGCCCCATACGCAGAAGAAGAGAAGTGAAACGGTGCGCTGCACTGTGCACGTGAAATATTTCATGTGCACAGTAGCTTCCGACCGACCACCAAGATAGCTTCAACGGACGATACCGACGGGTAGAGGAGGGCGAGGTGGTTCTTCCTGTGGTGGTGGCGTCTGAAATGGTGGCCTGTGGTGGCCGGAGGCAGCGTTGGAAGGTGGCGGTACTGTTCACCGACCACGACGAGAGCTTCAACGGACGATACCTACGGGTAGAGGAGGCCGAGGTGGTTCTTCCTGTGGTGGTTTCATCGTAAATGGTGGCCTGTGGTGGCCGGAGACAGCGTTGGAAGCTCTCGGCTTCCATGGCTGTTCTGGGCAGAGAGAGAGAGAGAGAGAGAGAGAGAGAGAGCCATGCACAGCCAAAGAATCAGATTCCAATTTTTCCTTCATTTTTCTAGTCATTTTTCTTCATCAGACATGGCGAGGAGGCTTCATTTTTCTTCTCTTCATCACGCGGGTAGACATGCAAAATATAACACACTGATGCAAGAAAAGCAGTTTCAATCTCGCACTTGCGATGCAAGAAAAACAACAAATTGCTGCTTTTCTTACACCGGTGTTTTATCTTTAAAATCATGTAGGGCCCATACCACAAATCACGGTTTGGTCTATAACCAAACACTGGATTGTGGTGCGATCTGGCAATCGCAGATCGCACCACAATGCCAAACATGCACTTAGGCAATGCAAGTGACCACGTCAGATCGTTGGCTGGCAGTGGCAAGATCTTATCATTTTTCAATCTAATCTCGGACGCAGTCCTATTGACCCCACCAAAATAAGGAACATTCATTATCACCCCTCTGATCTTAATAGACGAAAGATCATTATTAGCCTCCATTTTTTATTCTTTTAAATTCAGTCCTTATTCTTTTGATTGAAATCTGTTTTTTTTTGTCTATGACCATTTGTTTTTCAAATTTCATCCTTTTTAAGTTTTTTTCCATACCAAATTTAATCTCTTTTATTTTTATTACTATCTTTGTCAAGGTTTTTAGATTCTTATTTGTTTTTCATGATTTCATCTTTTAAAATCAAATTGGTTGGAATTAAACTTTCTAATTAAACTTCGGTAAGAGATTTCACAGGCTATAAGTTTTAGAGATTAACCTAAATTTACGAGGTTAGCCAATATTTGCTTAGCTTTCTTGTTCCCTTTTCTTCTAGAAGATTTTTTATCCTTTTCTTTTATATTTTTTCTATGTTTTTTTTTTACAATTGTACTTCTAGAGGGTATTCTTGAGTTCATGACCAAAGTCACTAATTTCAAAGGTTAAGACAAATTGATTTTGTTTATATCCTTTTTAAAATAATTTAGTTTAATTTTATTCTTTAACATTTGATGTGTTGAAAAATTTATTTTCATTCCCTTTCTATTAGGTTATATATTGAGGAGTACCGAATCACTTTAATTTGCAGATCCATATCCGTATAAAATAAATGGGTTTTTTTAGGCTGGAACATACTCAAATATGGTGACGTTATCATTTTGACTTGAAAAAATATTTAAAATGCTGACGTGAAGCATTTGATAAGCTGAGCTTATATTATGACTTTATATTATAAGGAATCTCAAATGATAATAATTTATTGGATAAGCCACCAACACATCCGCAAATGGGCCTCCCAGTTATTATAATTTATTTAATAAAAAGAAGTATTTTATTTTTAATAACATAGTAAATTATTATTATTATTATTATTTTGTTTTCCCATCTGGGTGAATAAAGTTGATAATTTTCTACAATGACAGGTTTGGTGGGTATTTTACTCTGCGAGCGCTTTTAAAAAGTTTATATTAAATAATTAAAATATCCGTTTAGAGAAATTGAAGGATGAGAATATATAAAATTCATTTTGGATAATAGAATCTGATCTCCTTTTTTTTCCTTTCATATTATATTACTTGTAGAACATGAGAAAATATCCCAGCTTTCATTCGGTCACCACCAATACCTGAAGTGGGCCATTACAAGAGGTAGGTGGGATCAGTAGCCTACGACTGAGAGTTATTTGAGGTTGTTTCGTGGATTTCAAAAGTATTTTAAAAAAATTTTATTTTATTTTATTTTATTTTACACTTTATTTGTTTTTAAATCATTTTCAATGAATACTACTCTTTTTGGGAGTACCATGTTGTTCGTCAACATAGATGCTTACAATTATTATTTTTCCAATACTATTTTTTTTTGGTGAATAAAATTTGCTCACTTTGACACTTCTGAAATCTTTCATTAAAATAATATCCTTCAATCCGATGGAGCTTGGATTAAGGAAGGAATAAATATATGGGACCCACATTCATCCGTGCAGGAGACAAAGCACAGAGAAGGGAAGGTGAGGCTAATTGTGGAATAAATATAGGATGCAGCTAAAAGCATTGCAACTTTGATCCAAACCTTTAGGCTTGATGCTTAAAATAAAAATCTCGGATATGGAAGACATCGCTAATTCTATTGTTCGGTGTACCTTTTTCATTTGAAAAGCCCAGAGATTACCTGCTGGATAAGCCAGACAAGAAGCTATATCTGTTGTGGTCAGTTTTTTTTTCACAAGCTCAATCTCCATGGTAGGCTAAATGGCCAAACCATCATTTTGCTGAAATTTAATTTTTTTTATTTTAAATGAATATATTTTGATATTTTTAGATTATTTTGATGTGTTGATGTCAAAAATGATTTTTAAAAAATAAAAAAACATCATTTTGATGTATTTTAGCACAAAAAACACTTTGAAAAGTTACTGCAACCGCTCTCTCAAACATGCCTTAAATGTGTCAGGAAGATATTGGGACGAGAATTGCGGGTTCAATTTAAAAAATGAAGCGAGCTCCCCCACAAGTTAACTCTCCTAAACGATAACTAAATCTACATAACATCAACATCAAATTATTTGTGGGAGTTCAAATATTCCCGAGTTGGCTGATCCCCCAAGCATCAGAGAGATATTTACGGTCTGCATGTACCCCCATTGTCAACCCTTGTATCTGTGATAAAAAACTCCTGAATAAAAAACTATTTTTTTTTTAAATAAATTTTCTTAAAAGCACGTGCCACCACGCAAAAACAAACACAATCTCTATACCTGCTGGACACCCAGACAAGAAGCTTTATCTGATCTGGTCAGTGTTTAATTAGTGTGCTCGTAAAATCGTCAATTTCATATGATGTCAGTTTTATTCGGCAAGGGGACTTCTATGTGGGACCCACCATCTTCTAATTTGGCAACTTAAGTAGAAGATGCAAGCTAGGTGGAGGGTGATTCTTGATGCTGATATTAAATTACCTAAAGAGTTAAAACAGCTTGTTTTTTTACTGTACACCGCGACTCATTATCATTGTTCATTGGCAATTTGCTCCGGAGCAGATGCTGATATTAAATTACCTAAACAGCTAAAATAGCTCGGTTTTTCACTGTACACCGTGACTCATTATCACTGTTCATTGACAATTTACTCCAGTGCTCCGCGTGCGCACGTCCATCTTTTTTTTTTGCCTTTTTGAACAGTGTATTAACAAAAAAAACCCTCGAAAAAGACAAATAAACGCTGCCATTTTCAGGGGTTGGACGATCATTGATCATTTTCGGCCCGGTTCGGTCCGGTTCGTCCGACCGGTTTTTAATTTTTTTAATATTTCATTGAACAGTGCATTAACCATTTTGTCCCTCGAAAAAAACAAAAAACACGCCTGGGGGTGAGGGGCTTTCCGGTAATTGACCATTTTTTTATTATTTTTTTTCGCTGACATCTGCTGGCGCGTCTCCGGACGCGCCGTTCGTTTCAGCGCTAACGCGTTCTTCGGACGGCGCGTGCGGCTCCCTACGGCGTCGGAAAGTGCCCAACCGGCGTCTAGAATGATTTTCAGGCATGTTATCTTCCACCTGGGGTGGCGCGTGTAGCACTATAGTGTCCGGAGACGTGTCAATAGTCGTTTGAATTTCCCCCCCAATTTCTTTCTCCTGCCTGCGCCAGATGACGTCAGCTAAGCTGTTTTTTATCAAAGTTCAGTTCAGTCCCTGAACGTTGTAATTTGGTTTTCTTGCCCTTAATGCTATTATATAGGTTTTGATTTGATTCAATTTCGTCCTTCAATTGAAATTGATTATATATTGGACTTTCAATTCGGTCCTCATGCTTTTAATTTTTCGGATTGGGCTGGAATTTTTAATATTTTTGGTATCAAAGTTTTGATGGATTTCAATTTGATCCTTCCATGCAAATTTATTATAAATCCTTAATATTTTCAGTCCCAAAGTTTGATTTCTTTCAATTTTATCCTTCTATGCAAGTTAATTATGGATTTTAGTTTCATTTCGGTCCCATTTCTTTTAATTTTAGGTTATGTTTTCAATTATTTAATTTGAATGTTTGGATTTGCTTCAATTTTGTTCTTAAAATTACATGTATTATTTAAAGTATGTCAAATTAAAGTATGTTAAACTAATTATATGTTTTAATATTTATTGAATATTATCACCTAAGAATGTATATATAGAGAAAAAAATTATCTAGGATTTTTTAAGAAAAAAATTTAATATCAGTATTCTTAAATACATTTAATATAATAATACAAGGAATAAATCTTATAAAAAAAAATTGTCTTTGAAATTTTAATTTTGTGCTCTGTTTTTTAAATTTTATTTCTTAAAAAATATTTATAATATTTTTGTTTTTAATATTTCATATCTAATATTACTGGGCAAAAAATACAACTAAAAAAATGACAAATTTACCTAGATTATCTACAATTAAAAAATATTCGAGTCACTTCCCGTTTCGATTACACTGTTTTTTTTAGACGGCAGATAAGTAATTATAGCACGCAAAAAATTTAGGTTTATTTCTAAAAACAAATTAGAATATTTTTATTTATAATGTGTTAGATCTAATATTACAAGAGGAAAAAGACAACTCATAAATTTTTTTTGACAAATTTACCTGAATTATCTACAATTAAAAAATCTACGACCCACTTCCCATTTCGATTACACTATAAAGTATGTGAGACTAATTATATGTTTTAATATTTATTGAATATTTTCGCGTAAAAATATATAGAGAGAGAAAAAAAATGACCTACGATTTCTTGCAAAAAAAAATTAATATCCGTATTCTTGAATACATTTAATATAATAATATGATTTATAAATCTTATAAATATAACTTTGGCTTTGAATTTAAATTTCTATTTTATACTCTTTTTTTTGTTCTTTTAATAAACGGTAACCTTTTTTTCACATTTTTTTTTATTTTTTAATAATCGTCTTGTCCAAATCTTTTTTTTTAACCGGGTTTCTTTTTTTGTGTTTTTTTTTTAATCAGAGTATCCGTGACAACAAGTTTCTAACAAATCATTTCACCTTCTTAGCAAATTTTCTAACAAATTTTATCAAAAGTTTTTTAGCAATAGCAATATTCAATCACTTTTTGGTTGAAAAAAATCATTTTTAACAGATTTTATCAATTACAATTTTACTAATTAAATATTAAAATAACAAAATACAACATTTATAAAATCAATCAATTTTCTACATAGATAAAAAAGTCAAGCGGAACGGGCAAATTGGCTCGTATTTACTACAAGGCAACTCATGTGCAATTAATAAGTTTATATTGAATAATTAAAATATCAGTCTAGAGAAATTGAAGGGTGAGAATATATAAAATTCATTTTGGATGATAGCATCTGATCTCCTTTTCTTTCTTTTTTATTTATCGATTTCATATGGCTAATCTAATTAAGAAATGTTGTTCTTCATGGTGCTGTCATTTACTGTGGTCGTAACAACGATGTATATACCTTTCATTTTAAGAGTCTATTAGTCTATCATTTCTTTATGAATACACGAGTACTCTTTTTATAATTTCTTCAAATATAACATTACAATATATAGTTACTGTATATAATTGCCACCCTGATGACCCACCTTTTCTTTTCAGTTTTTTTCTCATTTCATTTTTCTAAATTGTCACATCACTTTAACCTCTTGACCATTAAATCTTATCTTTTATTCATTTTGAGTTCATTTTTGATAAATTAATTAATTATTTTGCAAAAGAGAAAACATCACTACATAACTGATATTCTCTTCTAATGGCAGTTGTGTGTATAATGCAAGTTGTGTTCAATCTGCATGTGTATTAAATGAGTTGTGCCAAAAAAAATCATATTCTACTCAACTATATCACACTTTTTTTTATATATACAGGTACAACTCATGCATTTTATAGGTTAATTAAAGCACAAACACAACTTACTAAAAGCATTACCCTATAAGAACTTAGAAGATTTAAGAATTCACGACTTCCTATTGATAGAAGAGATCTAAAATCAACATGCTCAGACCTCAAACCTAAAGTCTTGTCAGCCAGACTATAATCATTTTCAATAAGTTGATAAATGGATAGAAAACGAAGGCAGTTATTAAATCATCTCAACAGGTTAGATTTCATACTCAGACCTATAATTGTTTGCCCTAAGGCCTACGTATCAGAGGAAGCTTTGTATCACAAAACCCAGACTTTATAATCATGTTCGGTGAGTTAGGAACAAGGTACGGTAGACAAAATCAGTGGCCCTAGGACGGAATTGTGTGGCCCTCCCTCAATATCGATCAGAGGTCGGAATTGTGTCCCGTAAACAAGCTGAATAGTTTTACGGTAGACAAGCTGAATAGTACGAAGGTGGGGTTCTTTGCAAAAACCTAGCTAACACCTGGATAGTTTTACCCTTTGCCCTTCAGGCAAGATTTGATGCTCTTCCGATCACTGCACCTTTTGTCAAATAATAATAAGAAGAATAAGTTTCCAGTTTTTATTCACATTATTAAAAAAGAAAAAAGAAAAAAAACTATTTCAATTTTTTTCAAAAAACATTTTTTGAATGCTTCTCAAACACTTTTTAAAACAAAAAAAATAATAATATATAGTTGCCAACGCAATTTGAGATTTTACGTGGTAACCAGCTTGGTTATTAAGCTATCTTTTCAACCCAAATTATTTTTTTTTATCAAAACAATATTTTTTTTAAAAAAAATATTGATTTTCAATAATATATTTACTAGTTCTTACTCGCCCTCATATAATCTTTTTTTAAAAAGCCAGACAAAGTGAGAATAATGGACATTAGGGCTAAGGATTTTTAAAAAAATATATATATTAGATGCCGTCTGCCGTTTTCGGCTGAGCTGAATTTAAAGCCCGTTAGACTTGCATTTAGCAGAATTAATTACTAACCTGCTAAACCAAGATCAACAACACATGCTGACCGAGTGGAGGAATGAAATAAAACATCCACAGCTCCCTGACTCCATCATTCAGTGATCAAGATGACAGAAAGAGCAAAACGAGGATGGTCGTTGGGATCTCAAGCCAGTAGTGGAATGTACCCTACGTACTGTCAGACAAAAAATGTGTCCAAAAACTTGAGCCAAAGACAGGACAATCCAGTGAAAGCACCCCATGCAAGGAGGAGGCAGCCATGAATTCTAAACTCTTTCACTACCCTAATCTGCTACTTTATTTGCCTCTCTCCAAACATGACTAAGAGTAGGAGGAGGAGGAGAAGAAGAAGAATGAATGGAGATACAAAAATAAAACAGCAATCTTATTTATGAAACACGACATCAACAAACAAGTTTCCTGATAAATACATGAATAACACCTAGGTTTAGGCGCACAGGATGACAAAAAGACTTGAAACAACTATGGAAGATTGTAAATTACTAAACAGGGAGCTTGTAAACCAGTAGACAATGAGACCCACGAACAAAGGAAGCTGGATGAACACCCATTCCATGTAAATGACATATAGTATCTATAAGAACACAAGACCTGATCAAAAGGACAAGCATCAGGAGCCCGTGCATTTTGAATAATAGTAAGAACACAGCCACCGCTTTCGTGCCAAGAAGAACCCAAAGACTGATTATTGAGGAAGATAAATTGATGATGCCACGCTTATCTATAAACCTAAGCCACCATATTGAACAAAGTCATGTCAGGACCCGAATGTTTTTTTTTTAAGAAAAAAAAGGCAAATCAAGAACAAAGATAGTATGAGGTATTGTAACAGCAGACTTTTACCTGAGTTGCAGTAGCTGAAACATACATGTAGATGAAATGAAAGGGCTATAGAGCCAGGTCCAAGTTCGGCTCAACTCTGATGTTATAGCTGACTCCATTTTCTGCATCTTCTACCATTGTTAAGATGATAACATCACCGACTGTAAGGCCCTTCTCACGGACGTAGCCCAGCCAGGCTCCTCTGATGACGGGTTTCTTGTGTGGACCAACAATTCTTGTACAGAGCTTAAACTCCCACACTCTTCCAGTGGGATCTCTTGCATTAAAAGTGATAGCGTTTTGTCCTCGCCCCATTGGAAAAGCCCAGAGACTACCTGCTGGATAAGCCAGACATTGAGTTATATCATAGGGGGTCAGGTCTTTATTCACAAGATCAATCTGCGCCATGGTAGGAGGCTAAATGTGTGAGGAAGATATTGGGAGGAGAATGGCGGAGATCTCCCTCCTCTCTGCCTTGTTTATAACCCCTCCCCCCTGGTAATGGGGACAAGTTCAGAAAGAAAATAATCTTCTTGTATGAGGAGTATGATTGGCCTTTTCTTCTTTTATTGGTTCGCTGTTCTAGGAATGTTTTGTTTGCGCTTGTGAGATTTTTCAGAGTACACTCTGAAATTGCAGACACTCAATTAAAAAAAAGAGAAGGTATATATACTAAAATAAAATACAAACACTCGATTAGAAATAAAGTGAAATATTTATATATTTATGATTGGCAGGCCACTTGATGGTTACATAGTTTAAAATAAAAATAAAATTTTAATAATCTGTATAAATATATACGCAATTAATAAAATGTTTTTTCTATATAAAAAAGCAATAAAATCAAGTAAAATACAAATCCCTAAATAAATAAAAAACGCATTGGAAGCACAAAACAAAAAATGAAATGTTAAATGTACTTTCATCGACAGTGACCTTAATACGCGGTTTCGTATTCGTGGTGCGCCTTCATGACGAGGAAAGAACTTTAAGTTGTACCCAATGAGCCATCCTTGGCCATACAATGTCTGTTTCATACCGTTTTTTTTTTTAAATAATTTTTTGTGTGTGTTTAGTTTATTATATTAAAAATAATTTTTAAAAAATAAAAAATATTATTTTGATATATTTTTAAATAAAAAATAATTTAAAAAATATATATATATCAGCAAATTTGCTTGTTGATGTCGTGTTTCATAAATAAGATTGCTGTGTTTATTTTTGTATCTCCATCCATGCATTCATTCTTCTTCTTCTTCCTCTTTTATTTGGTACCTGCACTTAACTGCTCGGGGTTGAAGTCTTGATGGAGGGCAGAAGGAGAAGTTATTGATCATTTCTGATTATTCCTTTTCCCTAAATTGAATGTAAATGTATAAGGTTGTTCTCAAATTAACTAAGCATTCAGTCTCTCTTAACCTGAATAATTTCTTAAAATTAATATAGCTAATAATAATTAGTTACTCATATCAGTTGAAGCTTCTCAAACAGCTGAATATATATTGGCACCTTTAGGATGATGTGCGAGGATTATGACAAGGCTGAATCACCAAGAGAATGGTTGAGATCTCCCTCCTCTCTGCCTTGTTTAATTTATAACCCCCTGCCCCCTTATCTTCTTGTATGAATCGTAAATCGTAAATTTACGTAAAATTTTAAAAAATTGTTCAAGATGAAAACAGTTAAGTAAATTACCTGGGTGTTCTTTGATGATTACATCAACATTGACTTCAAAAGCTACTTCTTTTTGATAAACCAGAAATAAATAAAAAAATTACTGCTTAACAAGGATAGACAGAACTAGAAATTAAGATGCGCATATTAAGAAACTAGAAAGATAGACCATGATGATTGGGTTTGTCTTTGTCAAAATTCAAATATGCACTTTGGAAATTAATGTGCTCTTAGACATAATACGTGACACGTGGTTGATTATGTCTACATCAATTATCATTGCATTGACACATGGCTCTTAGAATTCTCCTTGGAAATTAATGTGTCAAAGATAGACACAGTACTCATGTTCTTTTCCAAACTTGAGAGGTTCTAAATCAATGGTAGAAGATGCAGAAATAATTGATTTAATGCAACAGATTAATAAATATAAATAATTGATGCAGAAATAATTTTTTTTAAATTTTTTTTAAAACAATTCTCTTTGTTAATATTATTAATTTCTCTAGTTTTTTTTAGTTTTTAATATATGAATTCCTTTTAAAATAGTAAATAAGAGTATTTTGGGTTTAAAAAGATATTAAACATGGAGGGGGTTTTGTAAAGTACCACCTTTATGGCCACCCTCTATGGCTGCCGACTCCAACGACCCGAAATATTCTCTACCCCACTTGACGAGCTGATTGTGGGTGTATACTTCACACTTGACGAGCTGATTGTGGGTGATGTTCGATAAGGTGTTCTTTGATGTTGATGATTAAGGAGAAAGAATTAATGCAAAAAGACATTCGATAAGGTGTTCTTTGATGTTCGCTAAGAACGAAACCTTATCGATTTATTGCAGGAGAATGAATCATTCGATTCATTTGAAAATTCACTAAGAATGTGAGACTGGAAGCATAGGTGCATACACCGTCTATTGCACACACCTGCAATAAATCGGCGCGGTGGGACTTTTCAAATGATGTTCTTTGATGTGTTGATGTTGATGTTGATGTGGTGTTGATGTTGATGTTGCTCAAACTCTCTACACAATGCTCTACACAATGCCAAAAGTAAATTCTCTCTCTCTCCTCTCTCTCCTCTCTTTCTCTATAATAAAAAAACTCACCTTTTGAAACTTATTGTTTCTTTTTCACGAGCTCTCTCAGCACTTGGAAGAAAACAAACATAAAAGTTAATAATAAAAGTTATATCAAAATTAAAATCCTTTCAACAATACCAGTTATATAAAAAAACAATCCAAAATATCCTCCGTAACCCATTATTATTATTTTTCTTTCATATTTCTCTCTTATCATATCATTTTATCTCATATCACCATATTATATCTTAAATCTCATCTTTTTATAATTAATTAATTTAATTTAAAAAATCTTTCAAATTTCTCTATCTTATCATATTATTTTATGTCCTTTATCCTTCTTAACCATTACATTTTGAATCTTATCATTGAATTATTAAATTAGTTTAAAAAATAGATACATTTTAATTATTAAAAATAATAGTTGTGTACAAATACAATATTTAAAAACACAGTTATTTTTAAATTTCTACTTTCCAAATATTTTTCTAATCTATATCATACTCCTAAATTTGTAGGAAACTGTTATTTAAACAAAAATCAGAAATTAGCTGGCATAGCCGGAGTCCCTGTTTATGCTATTTTGTTCACTTCACATAATGGAGGGGAGAGGAAATCAATTTTTTGCATCCATAGTATATTTTATTTATCGATTTTATATGGCTTATCTAAGAAATGTTGTTTGTGCTGTCATTTACAACGATATATATGCCTTTCATTTTAAGAGCCTATTAGTCTATCATTTTATTATGCAAGTCTTTTTACAAGTTCTTCAAATATGACATCCTATGATGACAGAGAGCTTGCAAGTCGCGCGGCATATATTAAGTTTAATTTAAAATGTATATTTCTTGTAAAAATCTAAAATAAATGAGATTTTATTCTATTAATTAGATGTATAAATTATACCTATGAAATAAGGAAAGTTTTTGTGAGTTGAGAGTTGAGGAAGCAATTGATGGCCCTCAAAAAGGTTGGTCTAGTGTTGAGCCTAGCTTGGTTGGTCTAGTGTTGAGCCTAGCTTTCTAGTGTTGAGCCTAGCTTGGTTGGTCTAGTGTTGAGCCTAGCTTGGTTGGTCTAGCATGGATACACAGCTAGTCAAAGCTCATGCATGATGAGGGTTCAATTTTGACAAATTTGGCACCTTTCTGAACCCAGAGGGAGGCTCTTATTTGCCTTTCATTTTCAGGACCTGTCATTTATCAAACCTCTACATTCCTTATCTTTTTTTGCTATATGGACCACTTAATTCATCGATTAATTAGCATAAAATATAAGGTACGTTAGGTGCAATAGGTGGAGCTCATCCCCAGGTATCAGAGAGATAATTATGGTCTGTGCCCCCGTTGTCAAGCCTTGTGTACCCCATTTTCATAACTCAATCCCTTAAACAAGCGCTACACACGAACGCCTCCTGATTCAAGAATAAAAAACTAAGTAGGTTAAGATTTTCTTAAGTGCATGAGCCACCACGCAAAAACAACCACCATCTACAAAAACCAAGATGGACGGAGCGAAGTTCTACGGGTGGACTTGATCAAAGAAATTTCAAAAATATGATCAAAGTTTTATTGGATTATATGATGATGAGCTGAATTGGCCAATGGTCCTTCATATAACTAGTATTAATGATAATATATTGTGAGCTTAACGAGTTTGTAAAAACATCATTTACTAAAAAGTTAAATAAAACAAGAAGATTCAAACACTTAATTATCAAATTAATGTATTAAAATTAGTGTATTTTATAATTTAATTTAAATAAAACAAGAAGATTCAAACAATAAGTTTAATACCCACTTTTCTTACAAGCTCTTAACACCCTCTTTCCCCCGATTTCTTTTCTTCTTCTAATTCTCTCTTCAATTCTTAAGCCTTCACAACTTGTCCGGGACCGAGGAGAGAAATTAACCTAGAAAAAACCTCATGTTTATGTTCTCGGATATTTTAAGGTATTGTTAAAATTATCTCATTAAAATCCTTTTAGCAATACCAATTATATCAAAATTAAAATCCAATATATCCTCAGTAACCCATTATTATTTTTTCTTTCTTTCATATTTCTCTCTTATTATATCATTTTATGTCCTTTATCCTTCTTAACCATTACATTTTGGATCTTATCATTGAATTATTAAATTAATTTGAAAAATATATACATTTTAAATATTAAAAACAATAGCTGTGTACAAATACAGTATTTAAAAACACAGTTATATTTAAATTTCTATTTTCCAAATATTTTTTTTCTAACCCATCATTCTCCTAAATTTTTAGGAAACTATTATTTAAACAAAAACCAGAAATTAGCTGGCATAGCAGGAGTCCCTGTTTATGCTATTTTCTTCTCTTCACATAATGGAGGTGAGAGAGGAAATTACAGAGAAATTTTCTTTTTCATTTTTCTTTGCTACCAAACAATGAATTACAAAATTACAATAAGGAAAAGAAAAAAAAAAAAAACCTTACACTTAACAAGAATGAGGAGAAAGCAGCAGAGGGAGAGAAAAGTTATGGAATCATTGGCACATAGAACTTTTTAGTGTACATAGGGTAATCATGTTCCATGAGTTAGGAGCAAGGTACGGTAGATAAAACAAGGCAATTACAAGGGGACGATCTTGTTGAAAGGGTTCTACATCACTACATTTCAGACTGAGACAAAATCATTGGCCCTAGAATAATAAGAAGAAGAATAAGTTTCCGGTTTTTATTCACATTATTAAAAAAGAAAAAAAGAAAAAAGAAAACAGAAATGTGAAATATGACGTAGACCAAGCATGGAATACAACTTTGTTACTAGAATATTTTAACTTTAAAATATCTAAAACGGACCCCATTTTCATACAAACAACTTAGACATGTACTTTTTTACTTTAGAAAATACGAGCTGGTTAGCCCGCGCGTTGCGCCGGGCTTTTTATATATAGCAAACTGATTATTTATGTGGTAAGTAAAGAATTTTTTAGTTGATAAATAGAGAATTGTAAATTTTAAATTATGCTATAATTTTTTTTTATGTATTGAATTAGTTGATTATTGTTATAAGCTTAAATACTCAGATAATAATTCAATTTCGAAATTTAAAAATTATAAGCGATAAAATTTATGAAAGATCAGCGAATTGTAATTTGAGTATTGTAAGACCATAATTGATTAATTGTTTAGTATATATTAATTGTTTTGATGTTTATTTAATTGGTTGATGTAAATCTGTAATCAATAAAATGAATGAAAGATGATTTTTTGTTGTCTTGAACTGAATGTGTTGATGGTTAAATATTTTTTAACAGTTACTAAGCAGTTAACCGGTTGATAGCAATATTGTAATCGCTGAAATGTATTAAAGATACATTATTTTTTGTTTGCATTGATCTGGTTGGTTGTTGACATTATTTTACTGGTTTAGAGAATAATTTAGTCACAGTTTGGATTTGAATTGTGTGTTGATTTAATTAACTCATAGATTGCAAAATTGCAATGTTTTGATTATCTGGTGTGTTTTAATTGGATTGATAATTATATAATTAGTTGGTCGAAAAAATGTAATAGATTATATTGATTAGAGATTTTTGTTTGCTGTAGTCAATTGGGAATTTGTTGGTGGTTGGTTTTGTTGTAATTGTGTGGCCGATTATCTAATTTTTTTTTATTCAGTTATGTTTACTGGTTATGGAAATATTTTTTGTATCCATTTGTATGGTGAATTATTTGATTGTTTGGTGTGATATTTTTTTGTTGTAGTTTATTGATCAATTTGTGAATGTGTTTTAATCGGTTATTTGTAATTGTGTGGCCGATTATTTACTATTATATAACTATATTAAATGTATCTCAGAGTGCTTATATTAATTTTTTATATTAAAAAAATCCTAGGTCATGTTTTCTTTTCCCTATATATATTCTTAGGCGAAAGACTAAAAATATATATATAAAAAAAATTAACACCATTACTGTCAAAACAATAGAAATTATTAAATTATGAAGAGCAAAAAAAATATTAACAAAAGAGTTACTAACAAAAATAATTGTTATTATTATTATTATTATTATTATTATTGTTATTATTATTATTGTTATTATTGTTATTATTATTATTATTGTTATTATTGTTATTATTGAAATTATTATTATTATTATTATTATTATTATTATTATTATTATTATTATTATTATTGTTATTATCATTATTGTTATTATTATTATTATTATTGTGTTAAGTACACTTATATATACATGGACAAAAGTAGACATTATTCTACAAATAAAAAAAATTCAATTTGTGAATGTGTTTTAATCGGTTATTTGTAATTGTGTGGCCGATCATCTACTATTATATAACTATATTAAATGTATCTCAGAATACTTATATTGTTTTTTGATATTAAAAAAATCCTAGGTCATGTTTTCTTTTCTCTATATATATTCTTAGGCGAAAGACTAAAAATATATATAAAAAAAATTAACACCATTACTGTCAAAACAATAGAAATTATTAAATTATGAAGAGCAAAAAAAAAATATTAACAAAAGAGTCACTAACAAAAATAATTGTTATTATTATTATTATTGTTGTTATTATTATTATTATTGGTATTATTATTGTTATTATTATTATTGTTATTATTATTGTTATTATTGTTATTATTATTATTGTTATTATTATTATTATTGAAATTATTATTATTATTATTATTATTATTATTATTGTTATTATTATTGTTATTGTTATTATTATTGTTGTTGTGTTAAGTATACTTATATATACATGGACAAAAGTAGACATTATTCTACAAAAAAAAAATTAAATTTGTGAATGTGTTTTAATCGGTTATTTGTAATTGTATGGCCGATTATCTACTATTATATAACTATATTAAATGTATCTCAGAATACTTATATTAATTTTTTATATTAAAAAAATCCGAGGTCATGTTTTCTTTTCCCTATATATATTATTAGGCGAAAGACTAAAAATATATATATACAAAATTAACACCATTACTGTCAAAATAATAGAAATTATTAAATTATGAAGAGCAAAAAAAAATATTAACAAAAGAGTCACTAACAAAAATAATTGTTATTATTATTATTGTTATTATTATTGTTATTATTATTATTGGTATTATTATTGCTATTATTATTATTGTTATTATTATTATTATTATTATTCTTATTATTATTGTTATTATTATTATTATTATTATTATTGTGTTAAGTACACTTATATATACATGGACAAAAGTAGACATTATTCTACAAATAAAAAAAATTAAATTTGTGAATGTGTTTTAATCGGTTATTTGTAATTGTGTGGCCGATCATCTACTATTATATAACTATATTAAATGTATATCAGAATACTTATATTAATTTTTTATATTAAAAAAATCCCAGGTCATGTTTTCTTTTCCCTATATATATTCTTAGGCGAAAGACTAAAAATATATATAAAAAAAATTAACACCATTCTGTCAAAACAATATAAATTATTAAATTATTAAGAGAAAAAAAAATATTAACAAAAGAGTTACTAACAAAAATAATTGTTATTATTATTATTATTATTGTTATTATTATTATTGTTATTATTATTATTATTATTATTATTATTATTATTATTATTATTATTATTATTATTGGTATTATTATTGTTATTATTATTATTGTTATTATTATTATTGTTATTATTATTGTTATTATTGTTATTATTATTATTGTTATTATTATTATTACTGAATTAAATTTTTTTTCAATGTAAAAAAAAATAATTATGTGTATTTTTTTTATTGTAATATAAATTTACTTAAAATAATAAATCGTGCAGAATTCATGTTAAGTGCAAGTTTTCTATAAAATATATGAATTTAAAATCGATATAAAGTTAAATAAAAAAGCATAAATTTATCATCACCATTAAAAAAGCAAGAAAACTCGGATATCTGAATTATTCAGTTCACTGTATTAAGATTAATTCAATTTATAATTCAATTTAAATAAAACAGTAATAAAATTTAAATTGTGAAAATACCCACAATAATAAAATAAAAAATTTAAATTTTTGATTTTTATTCTATATTTTAAATTTAAAAAATGACGTTTTTAGATTATTTTGATTTGTTAATGTAAAAAATTATTTAAAAAAAAAAGAATAGAAATATTATAATAGTTTTCTGACCAAAAACACTTTAAAAAACAAACTCAATTGTACTTAAACAAAAGATTTACAAAAGAAAGTAAAAAAAAACCAATAACTAAAATTATTATTATTATTGTGTAAATAGTTAAATCATAAAAATCATTCAATCCAAAGAAAAAAAAGAAGCAAAAAACAAAACAAATGAACAAAGAGAAAAAATTAGCAATATTAATAAAAAAGCAATTCAAATAATTAAATTTCCATGAAAAATTATATATAAAAAAAAAGCAAAATATTTGTATAAAAAACAATAAAAAAATCAAATGATCAAAAATAAAAAATAAACATTAAAAAAAAAGAATTAATAGAATATATTATTTGAATGATAAAATTAGCAATATTAATAAAAAAGCAATTCAAATAATTAAATTTCCATGGAAAATTATTAAAAAAAAGCAAAATATTTGTATAAAAAACAATAAAAAAAATCAATTGATAAAAAATAACAATAAACATTAAAAAAAAGAATTAACAGAATATATTAAAAAAAAACATATATTAAATTAATTCAAATTGAAGGATAAAATTAAAAAAAAAATTTGGAGGACCAAAAATAAATAATGCAAACTGCGGGAGGGACCGAAATAATAAAATTAGAAGAAGAGGGACTGAAATCAAACTTTGTATATATTACCAATTTCAATTGGAGGACCAAATCAAAGAAATCAAAACTTTCGTACCGGAATAATTGAAGGAATAAAAAATAAATATAAAATCAAAAGTATAAGGACTGAAATAAAACTTTCTTATATAATCAGTTTTAATTGAAGGGCACAATTGAAAAAAATAAAACTTTAATTTGAATAAATCAGTAATAAAAACGAAATCAAAACCTCAGGGACCAAAATAAATTGCACACAAACATGAGGGACCAGAGTAACTTTGGTGGCGGGAGGAGAGAGAAAAGGGAGGGCCGAGGAAAAACCGTCATCCGCCGCCTATCGGGACATCTATGACCGGAACGCGCCGCGACGGAGGAGAGAGGACCTCCCGGCGAATCTTGTGGCACGGCGGATGTTAATTTTTGACGGCGTTAAGACACCGCACGCGCCGACACAGTGGCGCGTCAGCGTGGAACGCCGCTGGCGCGGCCGTGCGACGCGCCAGCTGTCCCTCGGCAAAAAATATTAAAATAATGGGGCAATGACCTATACACCCCTGCCCCGTCCGGTATTTACGAAAATACCTAAGGGGAAAGGACGCCCCTGACCCCGTGTCCTGTTAACTATTTTGTCGTTTTTCGTGCCCATTTTCATCAGCGCACTGTGCCAGAAAAGTGAGAAAACCCGAGAGAGCCCCTGCAACTGTGCACTATTTTGTCTTTTTCAGGGGCTTTAATCGGTAATGCACTGTTCATAGGTGGAAAAAACAAAAAAAAATAGGGTGGACGAACTCGCGCGACACACGGTGGACAAAGCTCGCGTCCACAGTAATATGTGAGTGTGTGCACAGTGTCCTTCACTATCCAAATCTCCATTTTGTTTTAGTTATTAGTTAATATATGCATGACTAAAAATCAGTGGTGCCATGATATACATGAGTTCCTGGGCTGGATTGAAAACAATATCAAGCCTTATTGGTTTATATGATGATGGGCTAAATTGGGCTTTCCTTTTATTTGAACCAAGTACGAAGGAAGGCCACATCATCAGAATTGGGCCACCTTTGAAGATGCAACCTTTTTCGTTGCTCATATGCAGGCCACTAGCCCATCCTTTCCAATCGGTATCCATGCCTTGTTGATCATTGCTCAAAAGAATGATGTCAATCGAAATACAACAGATATCACTGCTGGAAAAAGACCTGGTGTTTGATAACATGGTTGTAGTTGTTTTTTTTATAGTGTTTCTCACTTAAAATATGTTGAAATAATATTCTTTTTATTTTTTAAAAATTATTTTTTTGACATCACCACATCAAAATAATCTAAGAACACTACAAAAATTCATTTAGAAAAAAAAATTGAAAACAAAAAAATATAGTTGCCAACGCATTTTGAGATTTGATGTGGTAAACAAATTGGTTATTAAGCTATCTGGTCCACCCAAATTAATTTTTTTATTAAAACAATATTGTTTTTTTTTCAAATTATTTTTTTGGAAAAAATAACATATAAGATCAATTTTAATTGGAGGACATAATTAAAACCTGTATGTCGAAATAATTAAAGGAACGAAAAGCAAACTAAAAATTAAAAGAATAAGGACTGAATTGAAAACCAAGATATATTATTGGTTGCAATTGAAGGGCACAATTGCAACAAATCAAAATTTTCATTGAAAAAATTAGTAATAAAACTGAAATCAAAAGAAAAAGGACCAAAACCAAAGAATAACAAACAGTAAGGACTGGACTATATTTACAGGAGGTGGGAGAGAGAAAAGGTATAAACAACAAAAAACCATCCACCGGCAACCATAACCGGACACGCGCTGCACCGAGAGACAGAGGACATGTCGGGACACGCGCTGCACCGAGATACAGAGGACATGTCGGCGCACCAGGTGACCCGGAGGACGGTCTGCTCCCACTGCCAGAAGACGTCGAAGGCGTCGCCTGAATGGCGCGATGGCGTGTCCGTACAACACCCGACACCCGCAATGTTTTCGAAAATAAATAATAATAAATGGTCAATTACCTATACACCCCTGGACCAACGATAATCACAAAAACACCTGTGGGGAAAGTACCTCAATACCCTCGGCTCCCGAGTCTCTTTTTTGTCGTTTTTTGGGGATATTTTAGTATTTTTATAGAGCAGGAATTTGGAAAAAAAACAAAAACACTCCCAATTGTTCTGCGTCCTTTTCTCTGCATCCAGGGGTAAAATTGAATTTTTATTGTGCAAGGAATTCAGAAATTTCATCCATGTCCCTTGGAAATGTCGAAAATGACCATGATCCCGAGGGTTAAGTTTTTCGGTCCTAGAGGTAAAATAGTAATTTTACTGTCGTAATCCATAGTGAACTTGTCTAGGTGAACAATAAAAATTTGAACAGTAATTTCGCCATGCCTATTATATTATAAGTAATATATAACAATTCCTGTTCTTATATTAGAATTAGAATTTTTAAGCTGAGTGGTTGTTCAAACAACATTAAGATCAAGGATGGGTAGATAACAGCCAAAGCATGAGTTATCGGGCTGGACTGAAAACAATATCAAGCCTTATTGGTTTATATGATGATGGGCTGAATTGGGGTTTCCTTTTATTTGAACCTAGTACGAAGGAAGGCCACATCATCATAATTGGGCCACCTTTGAAGATGCAACCTTGCTGCTCATATGCAGGCCACTAGCCCATCTTTTCCAGTCGATATCCATGCCTGGGACGTAATTTATTAGTCTTGCTGATCATTGCTCAAAACAATGAAATCAATCAAAAAACAGCAGAAATCATTGCTGGAGAAGACTTGGTTTTTGAGAGTGATTTCTGTTGTTTTCTAGAGTGTATTTCACTTAAAAATACATTAAAATAATATTTATTTAATTTTTAAAAATTATTTTTAATATTAACATATTAAAATAATATAAAAACACTAAAAAAAAAATTATTTAGAGATAAAAAAATCATTATTTTTCGAAAAGTATTTTTTAGTGCTTTCCAAACACTTTTTAAAACAAAAAATATAGTTGCCAACGATTTGAGATTAGACGTGGTAAACGTATAGCTTGGATCTGTTCAACCCATGCTGACCGAGTGGAGGAGTGAAATAAAACATCCACAGCTCCCTGACTCCATCATTCAGTGATCAAGATGACAGAAAGAACACAAAGAGGATGGTCGTTGGGATCTCAAGCCAGTAGTGGAATGTACCCTACTGTCAGACAAAAAATGTGTCTCGAAACTTGAGCCAAAGACAGGACAATCCAGTGATCAAAGCACCCCATGCAAGGAGGAGGCAGCCATGAATTCTAAACTCTTTCACTACCAAAATCCGCTACTTTATTTGCCTCTCTCCAAACATCACTAAGACTGCAAGAAGAAGGAGAAGAAGAAGAAGAATGAATGGAGATACAAAAATAAAACAACAATCTTAATTATTTACGAAACACGACATCACAAGCAAGTTTCTGATATATATATATATATATATATATATATATATATATAAGCATGTGAATACATGCAAAACATCTAGGTTTAGGGGCACAGGATTGTAAAATATGGAAGACTGTAAAATAGGAAACAGGGAGCTTGTAAACCAGTAGACAACGAGACCCGCACGAACAAAGGAAGCTGGATGAACACCCATTCCATGTAAATGACATGTAGTATCTATAAGAACACAAGACCCGATCAAAATTAAAGGACAAACATCAGGAGCCCATGCATTTTGAATGATAGTAAGAACACAGCCACCGCTTTCGTGCCAAGAAGAACCCAAAGACTGATTATTGAGGAAGATAAATTGATGATGCGCCACGCTTATATATAAACCTAAGTCACCATATTGAACAAAGTCATGTCAGTACCCAGAATGTTTTTTTCGAAGAAAAAAAATCCAAATCAAGAACAAAGATAGCATTAGTACTGTAACAGCAGACTTTTACCTGAATTGCAGTAGCTAGTTGAAACACAAATGTAGATGAAATGAAAGGGCTACATAGCCAGTTCCAAATTCGGCTCAACTCTGATGTTATAGCTGACTCCATTTTCTGCATCTTCTACCATTGTTAAGATGATAAAATCACCGACTTTAAGGCCCTTCTCACCGACGTAGCCCAGCCAGTCTCCTCTGATGACGGGTTTCCTGTAACGACCATGATTTCTTGTACAAAGCTTAAACTCCCACACTCTTCCAGTGGGATCTCTTGCATTGAAATTGATAGCGTTTTGTCCTGGCACCATTTGAAAAGCCCAGAGATTACCTGTTGGATAAGCCAGACAAGAAGCTATATCTGATGTGGTCAGTGTTTTTTTCACAAGCTCAATCTCCATGGTACGAGGCTAAATGTGTCAGGAAGATGGGAGGAGAATGGCGGAGATCCCCCTCCTCTCTACCTTGTTTATAATAGAAAATAGTTGATAAAGGCCCTGGTTTATTCAATGCCATCAAGCTAAGAACAAACAAAAAAATAAAGCATGCATCCAAAGCTATGACGTCATGCATAGCGCTTTTTATTCGCTCCTGCTTTTGAGAAAAGGAGTTGGCCCTACTGAATCGCAAAATCCTACTGTTTATGTAAGCATGTGAATACATGCAAAACAAGTAGGACTAAATTAAAACATGCGCGCAAAATTGAGGATGCTTTTAAACGTTTTACTAGACACTGTGCTAGGATTTCATTATAAATACACGCACCAATTTCACAACCGACTCATGGCTCCCTCCGTTGGAATGGCCCATCTTCCCTCTCCTGCAAGCAGCTGCAGATGCAGCGACCGTCAGCTAACCCTTCCCTTTAATCTTCCAGCTGCCGTCCCCCTCAACTGAACCCAAAGCAGCCGTCAGCCCTTGTCCATCCTCTTCCCCCCGTGACAGTTCTCGTGTCCCTCTCACACCACAGCAGCCCTCACCTTGGGCAAAACAGTCCAGCCGCCCCCTTGAAGAAGAAGAAGCCGAGAAGAACAGATCTGAAGAAAAAATAAAATTGATTTGTGTGTTTGCTGTGTGCTGTGCTGTTTGCGTTCGCAGGTCATCGTGAAAGACACTCGCTGGTGAGAAACAGATGAGGAAAACAGAAGAAGAAGAACGGACCGAAAGGAAGACAAGAACAACCCAGCTGCCTGTGTTCGAAGGGAAGCGGCAGATCTACTCCCCCTGTCCTGCTGCGCTCCATCTCGACGGCGCGTGAGCTGACGCGCCACCGCTGTTCCAGCGCTGTCGTAGCAACCGTTCCAGAACTGTTCCTGAGGATGGAAGCACATTCATGGAATCGCACTGCGAATGGAAAGAAGTTAATGGAATTTTTTCAGTTCATGGAATTTTTTAACAGAATAACAACATGAATTGCGAGAAAATGAAAGAAGTGGTGATTCGTAAGCTTTACAAAAGAGTTATCATGTCAGAAAAGAATTAAAAGATCAGATTCTTAGAATATGATAGTATAATAATGTCGAAGAATATTATTTATTGAAACATAAAAAGTGTGTTTGATATTGTTTTTATTTTTGGTTGAGTTTTTTAAAAAATAGTTTCATAAGATATATTTAAGTTGTGATTTAAAATAAGTTTTGAAGTGTTTGGTTATCAAGTTTTTTATATTATTTTTAATTTATCAAATTATTTTTAAGGGTAAATATATATATATATATATATATATATATATATATATATATATATATATATATAATCACAATGATATATTATATTATTTAATTTTTTTGATCTTTTTAAATTGTTTTAATGTGATAATATTAAAAATAATTTTATTTTTTTTAGCACATCGTTGTCAGCCATAAAAGCAAAATAAATTTGCTCAAAAAAAAGAGAAATACACAGGAACAAACAAGCAGCACGATGCTGTGCTTCAAATTGCAGTTCTTGATCGGAGAAGAAGATTTCAAATGTTCTTCATAGGCACACCAACTTTGACAAATAAATAAATAAATAAATAGTGAACAGCATATAAATATAATTTCTTTTGCAACAATTTTGCCCACATATGGCATTTAAGAGAGAGGAAAGTGAAGATAAGCAGCAACGCGTGAAAAGTAGTTGCTTTTCACATAATTCAGTTTCAACAAATTTTTAAGGTGGGACCACTGCATTTTTTCAATTTTTTAGCATTACCAAACGTTTAAACAACCTGTTTTTTTTTTCAATCTACCGCATGAACGCACTGTCAAACACCTTCAAAGAAAAAGGACATAAAGACAGAATAAAATTCAAAAAGAAAAAAGGACATAAAGACAGAATAAAATTGGAAAAGAATAGTAACACGGTCTATTTTTCACGAGTGACTTCGTACAATAGATTAGACGGTGTACAATAGACGTCAATTTTGCATATAACGATACGGTTAAAAGTTCAGTGCTTCGTACAATCATGAGGCTCTGTTCTGTATTGAGAGAGAGAGAGATTTGACTACACGGTGCCATCCTCGTTCTTCTCTTTTTGAGGGGGATGCAAGTAACAGAGAAATAATGCATGAAAGGACTACAAAGTTAAAGCTCGATCCCTTAGGGTTTGGTCCGTTTTCATACCTCGATCCCTTAGGGTTTTTTTTATTATTGCAAGAAACTAATTGGTTTTATAATTTAAAAAAAACTAATTTTTTTTATAATTTCAAGCACCACAGCTTTGCTTTTCAAATGATGTTCTTTGATGTGTTGATGTTGATGTTGATGTTGATGTTGATGATTAAGGTGAATTGAACTCTTAGATAATAGATCCTCAAACTCTCTACACAATGCTCTACACAATGCCAAAAGTAAATTCTCTCTCTCTCCTCTCTCTCTCTTCTTTCTCTATAATAAAAAAACTCACTTTTTGAAACTTATTGTTTCTTTTTCACGAGCTCTCTCAGCACTTGGAAGAAAACAAACATAAAAGTTAATAATAAAAGTTATATCAAAATTAAAATCCTTTCAACAATACCAGTTATATAAAAAACAATCCAAAATATCCTCCGTAACCCATTATTATTATTATTCTTTCATATTTCTCTCTTATCATATCATTTTATCTCATATCACCATATTATATCTTAAATCTCATCTTTTTATAATTAATTTATTTAATTTAAAAAATCTTTCAGATTTCTCTATCTTATCATATTATTTTATGTCCTTTATCCTTCTTAACCATTACATTTTGAATCTTATCATTGAATTATTAAATTAGTTTAAAAAATAGATACATTTTAATTATTAAAAATAATAGTTGTGTACAAATACAATATTTAAAAACACAGTTATTTTTAAATTTCTACTTTCCAAATATTTTTCTAATCTATATCATTCTCCTAAATTTGTAGGAAACTGTTGTTTAAACAAAAATCAGAAATTAGCTGGCATAGCCGGAGTCCCTGTTTATGCTATTTTGTTCACTTCACATGATGGAGGGGAGAGGAAATCAATTTTTTGCATCCATAGTATATTTTATTTATCGATTTTATATGGCTTATCTAAGAAATGTTGTTTGTGCTGTCATTTACAACGATATATATGCCTTTCATTTTAAGAGCATATTAGTCTATCATTTTATTATGCGAGTCTTTTTATAATTTCTTCAAATATGACATCCCATGATGATAGAGGGATTGCAAGTCGCGCGGCAGTTATTGAGTTTAATTTAAAATGTATATTTCTTATAAAAATATAAAATAACTGAGATTGTACTCATTTAATTTAATGTATAAATTATCCATATGAAATAAGGAAAGTTTTTGTGAGTTGAGAGTTGAGGAAGCAATTGATGGCCCTCAAAAAGGTTGGTCTAGTGTTGAGCATAGCTTAGTTAGTCTAGTGTTGAGCATAGCTTAGTTGGTCTAGTGTTGAGCATAGGAAGGTGTTGAGCCTAGCTTAGCTATTTGTCTTCTTTATCTTTTGTTGCTATATAGACCAACTAAGCTATATGCATAACGTGGGATGAGCTCCACATATCTTTTGGTGCAATAGGTGGAGCTCATCCCCAGGTATCAGAGAGATATGCTTTTATATGGGACCTACCGCCCGTCCGTCCGTCTGCTTTTCGATGCAAGGAGACAAAAACACATGCATGAAAGGTGAATAAAATCTATGGAACCCATCATGCATAGGATTCACACTATGAGATTCAATAAGAGTCCACCAAACCATCATGCTGTAAGTAAAACTGGCCCTCGATGACTTTGAAACCTCGATGACTTTGAATGTAAATGCTCTTATTTTTTTTTTTTTTTAATTTTTATCATTTCCTTTGTTATTAAGGTTTTTTTTTTATTTAATGTTAAAATTTTAATTTTTGTTGGTGATTATTTGAAAATTGATATTTATTATTTTTTTCTCTTTGTTTTTTTTATTCTTCAAGTCAAATGATTTTTTTTAAATGTAATAATATTTATTTTTATTTTGTCATTTATTTTTTTAATTTATTTTTTGTTAATATTTTTAGGTGTTAAAAATTCTAATTATTATAGATAATGCATTCAAAATAATGATAATGATTATTTGTAAGTTTTTTTTCTTATAAATATGTGAGACTAATTATTTATTTTGATGTTTATTTAATATATATATATATATATATGACCTAGGTTTTTTTGAAAAAAATAATAATTTAATATCAGTGTTCTGAAATACTTTTAGTATAATAATAAGAGGAATAAATCTTATAAAATAAAACAAATAATTTAATTTTTTTTTCTATTAATAATTGTGGTATCATCGATATTATTGTCGCACTCCAAAAAAATGAGCGCGGCGTCGCGGCGACCCTCCCCGTGTGCGGGGGAATATCGTGTGTCGGGGGGATTATCTTTATTTTTGTGGAAAAGGGAGTTGCCACTTAGTATTATGGTTATTAGAAAACCTAAACCGGTCTTTCAGAGATTCTAGGGTAAGGGACTGGTTGCGTAAAGGGAAGGTTTTATCACCCCTAGTACGCCCTACCTAAGGTAAGCTGCTTGGTGTTTTTTTTTTGTTATGATTTGTTATGATTTTGATCTTTCAAAGAATATGTTGGTTAAATGATGAATGAGATATTACTCCGCCGAATATTTTGGGATATTAACCTCTTAGGATTTATTTATCCAAACACCAACAGTGAATCATAGCATATCATTCCCGCCGAATATTTTGGATATTAACCCCTTAGGATTTATTTATCCAAACACCAACAGTGAATAATAGCGTATCATTCCCACCGAATATTTTGGGATATTAACCTCTTAGGATTTATTTATCCAAACACCAACAGTGAATCATAGCATATCATTCCCGCCGAATATTTTGGATATTAACCCCTTAGGATTTATTTATCCAAATACCAACAGTGAATAATAGCGTATCATTCCCGCCGAATATTTTGGATATTAACCTCTTAGGATTTATTTATCCAAATACCGACACTGAATAATAAATTCCCAAAAATAAGATTTTATATTTTTTGAAATATTGGCCAATACCCTTTGGATTTTATAATAAATTCCCAAGAAATGATTTTTTCTTTGCGAAATCCATGCTAAAACTCATTTTTCTTCAAAACCCAAGATAATATATTTTTGTTCAAAGAAAATAATTTTAAAAATATGCTAGTGTATTGGCCGTATTTTAAAACAAATGCATTTTGTTCAAATTACTTTATATATAAAAAAAAATATTTTTTGCAACTTTGTGTTTTATTTTATTTTATATTTTATATTTTTATTTATTTTTATATAGGGAGTGGGCTGGCTGCCCAGCCCTGATGGGGCTGGGCTGCCAGCCTACTAAGGGGGCTCGCGGCCCGCCCAGATGGGACTGGGTTCGCAGCCCGTCCGGATGGAAACGGGCCTTCGTCCCAAACAACACTGGCTTGGGCCTGTTGGCCCACCCTTCAAGCTGGGCTGGGTCTCAGCCAAAATGGCCTTTTACTGGGCCTCCGATCCATTTATCATTGGGCCACATTTCGGACCTTCTTCTCGGGCTTGGACTGATTTTCCAGTCCAGCCCATTTCTCTTTGCGTTTGGGCCGGGCACACAGCCCGGCCCACCTCACTTGGCCTGCATGAACAGAGGGACGCGCATTGCGTCCCACTGCATGCAGTGCGAAGTGGAGAAGATGCGTGAACAGTATTTTTTTCAGTATGACGAAAGGAGAAAAGGTTAGTACCTTTGCGTATAGGGGGTCGAGGTGGTTCTTCCGGTCGTGGTGGCGTCGGAAATGGTGGCCTGAGGTCGCCGGACGGAGCCTCGGAAGCTGGCGGGCTGGTGGCGTCTGCGTCGGGCTGCTCTGTTTTATCTTCAACAGAGAAGGTTGCTGAGCTGCTGGGGGTTTATGTCAGAGACGATGGTGATGCTGAGGAGGGATATGGGTGGTCGACGGTGGTGGTGGTTGGCTGCCGAGAGTGAGAAAGAAACAGAGGTCTGGTTTTAGTGAGAGAGAGGCAGAGGACGACGGGAGAAAACACAGGGGAGATGCAGGCAGAAGATTAGCTCAAAATGCTTTTATGTAAATGGCTCTGCCATTCTCTCTTTCTCTGCCTTTTTAACACTGATTTCTCACGTAAATTTCACTCTCTGTTTTCTGTTTTCTCTTTTTTTCTCCCTCTCTTTCTTCACCATGCAGACTGCTATATATAGCAGAGAAGACTCGAATGCTGAGGAAGGTAATTAGAGGAGAATCCGGGAGAAAGGGAGGAGAATCAGGAAGAGATACTGATGGAGACAAATTAATCAGGAAGAAGATCACGATTGATTAGGAAAAAAAATAAAATTATGATCTTTTTTGGTGAACAAAGTTTGCTTACTTTCACACTTCTAAAATCATTCACTGAGAAAATGTCCTTCAATCCGATTAAACCAAGCTGGTGGAGCTTGGTTTAACCCACACAAAGCAAGGATAAATATATGTGGGGCCCACATTCATCAGTGCAGGAGACAAAGCACAGGGAAGGAAAGGTGAGGCTAGTTAGGGCATCTCCAGCGGAGGAGGCATCCGGGAAGCAAAAGCAAAAAATTCAAATATTTTGCTCTTTTGAGTTACTTTTGTGTCTCCAGCGGAGGAGCAAAACAAAAAGCTAAAATGGCTTCTTCAGAATCCGGGAGCTATTCCCACATATGAAAACTACAGAGGCAAAAAAATATTACCGTTGAAATAGATCCGTTGGACATGCCACAATAAAAACCCAACAACAAAAATCAAGGCAGAACAAAATCAAGCCAGAACAAAGCAATACCCATCAACACTTTCAGCAATTGAACAACAATCAACACAGCAACCCACAGATTTCAAAAATTGAAAAAACATTTGATTTTGCATCCAATCCGAAGAAGAAAAGTTGGCGAGAAAATACCTTCATCAAAGTTCAAAATCCAACGAGCGGTTCCAGTCAAACCTTCTGCCCCAGAATCTTCGGTTTGTTTTCTTAAACTTGATATATTTTGTCTGTACAATCTTCGGTTCGTATGCTAGAATTTTGACAGAGGGGTGGGAGCAGAGTGAGAGGGAGAGGAGGAAAAGAGTAGAGTGATGAGAGGGGGGAGCGTCATGTTTGAGGCGTGAGGGGAGCTGTGAGGGACGGAGAAGGATAGATGGCCATGAGAGAGGCTTGAGCTGAGCTAGGAGAAGTGATGGACGAAGAGTAAGAGATGGGCATGAGAGAGGCGTGGTGGGCTGCCATTGACGGAGAAAGAGAGATGGGCATGAGAGGATCTGCAATTGAAGGGGACGGAGAAGGTAGGCCTGAGTTTTTGTGGGGGGCGGCTCAATTGAGAAGGTGAGCTGCCGAGAAGTGAGAAGGTTTGAGAAGTGAGAAGTGAGAATTGAGAGAGATAAGGATTGACAGAGGATTGTGAGGCGAAAATGAGATAGGGTTAGGGATTGAGAGGACTGGGCGGTGATTTTGTTTTTAATCCGAGAAGTGAGAATGAAAGAGTGAGGGAGATAGGGTTTCGGGTAGTATTTAGGAATATATAATAATAATATTTAGGAGGAAAAAAAAGTGTAATTAATAATAATATTTAGTAAAAAAATAATTATGAGAAATTGAAAATTTATGGTTTTGTTGATCAATTAGCTTAATTACATGTTTAAATTTACAGTTAGATTTAAGAACTGTGTAAATGTAATTTTGAATTGTTGTGGAGGTGATTAATAATAATATTTATGAAAAAAAAAGAGTAATTAATAACAGTATTTAGTTAAAAATTTCTTATGCGAAATTGGAAATTTACGATGTTGTTAATTAATTAGCTTAATTTATACAATGTATTTTTAATGCAGATGGACTCAGATTTGCCTAATTCATTCACTAACTTTCTTATAAGTGAGTGTGAACAAAATGTTACTCAACAAAGTGATCATATTGTTCATACAAGTAAAAAATCCCAAAGAAGTAAAAACTTCTCGCCAGAAGAAGATTGTTTACTTGTATCTGCGTGGTTAAATACTAGCAAAGATCCAATCACGGGAGTTGATCAACAAACAAGACAATTTTGGGCTCGAGTATATGCTTACTTTGTCGAGTATGGAGCAAACCTGAATAATCGTTCTCAGATAAGCATCTCAAATAGGTGGCAAGAAATAAATAGAGAAGTTGGAAAATTTGTTGGTTTTGTTACCCAAATTGAAAACCGTCAACAAAGTGGAACGACTGAAGAATCAAGGGTAATGTTTTTTTTTAATCATTTCCATATTAAATTATTTGTTTAACATATTTATTATATGACATAGTTTTATTTATTGAAAGTTTTATTTATTGAAATTGATTTACCAGATTAATGATGCTCGGCAAATGTATGCTTCAGTCGTTGGCAAACGATTTCAACTCGAGCATTGTTGGGTTATCTTAAAAAATGAACCCAAGTGGCAATTTGAACGTGCATGTCTTCATCAGAAGTCAAACAAGAAACAAAAAAATCATGGAAATGCAAGTCCAGCTTCTTCAAATCCATCAACCGCTGATTCTGTTAATTTAGGAGAAGACAGTGACGCATTTATTTACCAAAATAGACCAATTGGTCAGAAAGCTGCAAAGGAACGACTTGCACGGAGACAAGGAAAAGAAAAGGTTGCCGAGATTTATGTACAAGATCTCTTAGACAAATTCACGAATAGCATCGAAAAAATTGAGGATAAAAAATTTCACCATAGAGAAAAAATGTTAGAGCAACAAGCTAAATTACTTGAACAAAATGAAGAGAGACAAGAGGATGAAATCATGAAGGTGGATACTTCTGGTATGGATCCAATGTCTGCAGCCTATTTTGAAAATAGAAAACGGGGAATTCTGGCAAAGATAGGTTTAAATTTGTAATTTCTTTGATTGAATTATTTGTAATTTCTTTGATTGAATTATTTGTAATGAAATGTATGTTTAATTAATTATTTTTAATTTTATTTAAATATTTTTTATCGTGTTATGAAATTGATAGCAATTCAGTTTGTTTCTTAAAGTTCTTATAACACACAACAACAATAAGTAGCATTAATTAACTTCAAATACAACAACCTTAAATAAAATTTGGCGGTTATTCTTTCAATTTTGAAATTTGAAATTTGAAAAGTTGATGGCAAATCAAATTTTGGGGGAATTTTTCAATATTTTAGAATTTCTAATTTAATTGTTTTTGAAATTTGGGGTTTTAAATTTTAAATTAATTTTTTTTCATGTTAAATCTCAAAAAATTAATAATTCTATTGTTGGAGGGTTTTTTAAACGTAATTATTTAATTATATAACTAACTCCTATTTATTGTATAATTAATTGCATAATTAAATTACATACAAAATAATTGCATTACATTAAAATAATAATATAAAAAAATGGCTCTCCAAAATGCCTCTACCATTAAAGTTCACATCAACCCAAAAGCCATATATACACTATTCAAACATCCATTTTAAAGATTTGGCTCTCCAATATTGCTTCTCTCATTGGAGATGCTCTTATGGGATAAATATATGAAACCCATCATGCATAGGATTTACAATTTTCCATAAATATATGGTACCCATCATGCATAGAAAGAGGTTTCAATTCTTTTGTAAATTCTTTTTTAATTCTAGTTATAGAGATACATGAATATTGATGCAGTTAAAAGCATTGCAACATTGATCCAAACCTTTAGCGAGCTCCCCCACAATTTGATGATAAAAATGGTAAGTTACAAATTGCTGTGCGTTATCAATTTGAACTCTCCTAAACGATAACTAAATGTACATAACATCAACATCAAATTATTTGTGGGAGTTCAAATATTCCTGAGTTGGCTGATCCCCCAAGTATCAGAGAGATATTTACGGTCTGCATGTACCCCCATTGTCAACCCTTGTGTCTGTGATAAAGATTTAATCAAATCTTTCAATCTTTTTTCCTAGATGCAATGCTTCCAACTACAACTAGACGGATTGGAGATGTAGGGAAGATGGGAGGAGAAGCAATGTCTGTGACGACCACCCTCCTCCCTGCCATGGTTGTACAAAAATCCCAACCCCCGTCCCGTCCCGTCTTCTTGCTCTCTGTTTTCTAACGGGCTCCACCTCGAATGTCGTTATGTCGTAAATTAAAATGAAAGGTTTGGTGCGTCGCGTGCGCTTTTAAAAAGTTTATATTGAATAATTAAAATATGAGTCTAGAGAAATTGAAGGGTGAGAATATATAAAATTCATTTTGGATGATAGAATCTGATCTCCTTTTCTTTCTTTTTTATTTATCGATTTTATATGGCTAATCTAATTAAGAATGTTGTTCTTCATGGTGCTGTCATTTACTGTGGTCGTATCAACGATGTGTATACCTTTCATTTCAAGAGCCTATTAGTCTATCATTTCTTTATGAACACACGAGTACCCTTTTTATAATTTCTTCAAATATAACATTACAAAATTAAATCTTATATTGATAGAAGAGACACACGAGTTACTGTATATAATTGCCACCCTGATGACCCACCTTTTCTTTTCAGTTTTTTTCTCATTTCATTTTTTTAAATTGTCACATCACTTTAACCTCTTGACCATTAAATCTTATCTTTTATTCATTTTGAGTTCATTTTTGATAAAATTAATTATTTTGCAAAAGAGAAAACATCACTACATAACTGATATTCTCTTCTAATGGCAGTTGTGTGTATAATGCAAGTTGTGTTCAATCTGCCTGTGTATTAAATGAGTTGTGCCAAAAAAAATTCATTCTACTCAACTAAATCACACTTTTTTTTTATATATACAGGTACAACTCGTGTATTTTATAGGTTAATTAAAGCACAAACACAACTTACTAAAAGCATTACCCTATAAGAACTTAGAAGATTTAAGAATTCACGACTTCCTATTGATAGAAGAGATCTAAAATCAACATGCTCAGACCTCAAACCTAAAGTCTTGTCAGCCAGACTATAATCATTTTCAATAAGTTGAGAAATGGATAGTAAATTAAGGCACTTATTAAATCATCTCAACAGGTTAGATTTCATACTCAGACCTATAATTGTTAGCCCTAAGGCCTATTTATCAGAGGAAGTTTTGTATCACAAAACCCCAGACTGTATAATCATGTTCGAAGAGTTAGGAGCAAGGTATGGTAGATAAAAAAAAAAAAAGCAATTTCAAGGGGACGATCTTGTTGAAAGGGTTCTACATCAGTACATTTCAGACCGAGACAAAATCATTGGCCCTAGAATAATAATAAGAAGAATAAGTTTCCGGTTTTTATTCACATTATTGAAAAAGAAAAAAGAAAACAGAAATGTGAAATATGACCTACACCAAGCATGAAATATGCATGAGTTCTCGGGCTGGACAGAAAACAATATCAAAAACCTGAAAGCCTTATTGGTTTATATGATGATGGGCTGAGTTGGGCTTTCCTTTTATTTGAACCAAGTACGAAAGGAAGGCCACACCATCAGAATTGGGCACCTTAGAAGATGCAACCTTTTTGATCATATGCAGGCCACTAGCCCATCCTTTCCAATCGGTATCCATGCCTTGTTCATCATTGCTCAAAAGAATGAAATCAATCGAAATACAACAGAAATCACTGCTGGAAAAAGACCTGGTGTTTGATAACATGGTTGTAGTTGTTTTTTATAGTGTTTCTAACTTAAAATATGTTGAAATAATATTCTTTTTATTTTTTTAAAATTATTTTTTTGACATCACCACATCAAAATGATCTAAGAACACTACAAAAATTCATTTAGAAAAAAAAATTGAAAACAAAAAAATATAGTTGCCAACGTAATTTGAAATTTGATGTGGTAAACAAATTGGTTATTAAGCTATCTGGTCCACCCAAATTAATTTTTTTTATTAAAACAATATTGTTTTTTTTTCAAATTATTTTTTTTTGAAAAAAATAACATATAAGATCAATTTCAATTGGAGGACATAATTAAAACCTGCATGTCGAAATAATTAAAGGAACCAAAAGCAAACTAAAAATTAAAAGAATAAGGACTGAATTGAAAACCAAGATATATGATTGGTTGCAATTGAAGGGCACAATTGCAATAAATCAAAATTTTCATTGAAAAAATTAGTAATAAAACCGAAATCAAAAGAAAAAGGAACAAAACCAAAGAATAACAAACAGTAAGGACTGGACTATATTTACATGAGGTGGGAGAGAGAAAAGGTATAAACAACAAAAAACCATCCACCGCCGATTCAACGGCCACCGTAACCGGACACGCGCCGCACCGGGAGACAGATGACATGTCAGCGTACCAGGTGACCCTGAGGACGGTCTGCTCCCACTGCCAGAAGACGTCGAATGCGTCGCCTGAATGGCGCGTTGGCGTGTCCGTACGACACCTAACACCCTCAGTGTTTTCAAAAATAAATAATAATAAATGGTCAATTCTATTTTTTAGTGCTATTAATTTCTCTAGTTTTTTTTTTAGTTTTTAATATAAGAATTCCTTTTAAAATAGTAAATAAGAGTATTTTGGGTTTAAAAAGATATTAAACATGGAGGGAGTTTTATAAAATCTTTAATTTTCTTTAATGGTCTCTGTAATTTCACAGTACCCTAAGAAGGTTATATATGTAACCTAGAAAATAAAAATAAAAATCTGAAAACACAAATGGTATCAAAGGATGCTATTAAACAATTTTGTTCTTGATCACAAATACTAATTTTTTATTTTATTTTTTACCCTGTTAATTTTTTTTATTCTTAACGTAAATGTTAGCACCTAACGTATATAACAAACCATTTGCTTTTATTCTTCTTTTAGACTGAGTGGCAGAGAGGTATACAAAAAGAATCAAAAGAGCACATTAATGGTTTGATTAACCAGGCATGGAAGGAGCTAGACAAGGAGAACTCCAAGTGTCTTCTTCCAAAACCTGTCCCTGAACATGGCACGAACTGGTCAATGCATCTTCCAATTTGGAGATGGTGGTGGTACTTCTGCTGGGTCACTGAAGATCTTTTAACGTCATTGATTGTCGAACCTATCCCGGTCGAAGAACTGTCCCTGAATATGTTATCGTAATTGTTGGTAGCCACTGTTTTTATATGTATGATCTTGGAAGTACAATAAGTTTTTAAAAAATAAATTGATCTCTCTCCACATTTTTATAATAAAAATGGTATGCTAAAATGCCGGATTATGTTCAAAGTGAAATATCACATTTAGAATTTTAAACCTCAATCCCTTAAACAAGTTCTATACACGAACTCGTGACTCAAGAATAAAAACTATAGTTGGCCAGTGTTACGAGTTGGAACTAAAGTTTTTTTTTTTTTTTTTAATTATGATTGTTAATATGATAATTATTGAAGGACTAATTAGTTGTTAATTCCAGAATTTATAGAATTAATCGAGATATAAATAAATTGACCTGAACACCTACGTTAACAAAAAAAAAAAAACTAATTTTTTTTTCCAACTAAAGTTTTCTCAAAACCATGTTCCACCACGCAATCTAAAAAAACAAGTTGGACGGAACTAAGTTCTTCGGATGGACTTGATCAAAGCAATATAAAAAATCAGAAAGCTTTATTGGATTATATGACAATGGGCTTAATTGGCTTTTCTTTTTATTTGAAACAAGTAGGAAAGAAGGTCACGTCGATGCAAGCTAGGTGGAGGACGATTCTTGATTCTGATATTAAATATTGACTACAAGGTGTTGCATGCAGTTTGTTGGTGGCAATGGGACTTCTGGGACCCACCATCGTCTAGTATATGAATATTTAGTTTAGTTTACGAGATTTATCTAGTAAATTTCATATGCGATGCAGTTTTGTGGTGGCACAAGCTATCTGTTCTGGTCAGTTATTTTTTCACAAGCTCAATCTCCATGGTAGGAGGCTAAACGTGCGAGGAAGATATTGGGAGGAGAATGGCGGAGATCTCCCCCCTCTCTGCCTTGTTTATAATCCCCCCCCCCCTCTCATCTGCTTGCAAGAGCTGTAACAAATCACTATCAAACAAAAAAGGCCCACCAAAAACAGGATTCAAGTTTTCATCTGCTTGCCCGGTTTGGTCTGAAGTCTTAACATCAACATCAAAGAATATAAAATATTCAGTACCCCATTCGGGCATTGCATTTTAGCAAGGAATCAGAACCAATTAACATCTAAGAACTCAAAAACTTATAATACATCAACATCAAAGAATATAAAATATTCAATACAAATCTTTGATGTTTAGAACAATCTGCAAAGCTTTCCTGGTTGGGATTACAAGAGGTAGTTGGGATCGGCAGCCTGCGACTGATAAGAGGTCTTTGTCGTCATTTTATATTAATTATATATTGTGATATTTTTTTTTGAAATTAACGTCTTAAAATATATATATAAATAAAATGACTTTTATTTGTAAATCTCAATTGAATTTAATCTAACTATTCTAAAATACGTTTAATATAATAATATAAAAAAATCTGAAAAACTAATCTTTAATAAATTTTAGCAGTTGTATTTTTGTTATTTGTCAAATAAATTATTCGTCAAATAGTTAAAACATGTCCAACAAATAATTAGTATGTTATAGGCAATAAATAACTCATCTTTACTCAATTTGATCAATTGCAAATTTGTTATCTACCCATTCAATTATTACTCAAGTAGTTAAAACAAAACCACCAATCAAATTGTTTGTTGAGTAAAACAAATCACTCATATGTGCTAAAATTCATCGATTATAATTTTACTATTTGCTAATGAAATAATTCATCAAAAAAATTAAACATACACAACACACAACAATCAATCAGTATGTTACACAAAGCATATGACTCATGTTCAAAGGTTTTTATCGATTTCAATTGTACAATCTACCGATGAAATAATTATTAAAATAGTTTTCACAATAGCAGCATTCAACTACTTTTAAGCGGGGAAAAACTCATTTCTTACATATTTTATCAATTATAATTTTACTAATTAAATTTTAAAATAACTAATTACAATACACACAAAATCAATCAATTCTGTAGGAAAAAAAAAAACTCAGCACGCGGGCAAGTGTAGTATCTATGAGAACACTAGACCTCAAACGGACAGGCATCAGGAGCCCATGCATATTGAATCATAGCTAGTAAGAACACAGGAGCCCATGCATATTCAATCATAGCTAGTAATAATAACACGTACAGCCACCGCTTTCGTGCCACGAAGAACCCAAAGACTGGTTGTACGTTGAGGAAGATAACTTGATCATCACGCCACGCTTATATATAAACCTAAGCCACCATACTCAGCAAAGTCATGTAAGGACCCAGAATGTTTTTCTTAAAGGAAGAAAAAAGCCAAATCAAGAACAAAGATAGCATTAATTAGGTACTGTAAATATTGCAGAGTCTTACGTACCTGAATTGCAATATAGCTAGCTGAAACATATATACATGTAGATCGATGAAATGAAAGGGCTACATAGCCAGTTCCAAATTCGGCTCAACTCTGATGTTATAGCTGACTCCATTTTCCGCATCTTCTACCATTGTTAAGATGATAAAATCATGGACTGTAAGGCCCTTCTCATGGACGTAGTCCAACCAGTCTCCTCTGATGACGGGTTTCTTGTAACGACCATGATTTCTTGTACACAGCTTAAACTCCCACACTCTTCCAGTGGGATCTCTTGCATTGAAATGGATAGCGTTTCGTCCTCGCACCATTTGGAAAGCCCAGAGATTACCTGCTGGATAAGCCAGACAAGAAGCCATATCTGTTCTGGTCAGTTTTTTATTCACAAGCTCAATCTCCATGGCAGGAGGCTAAATGTGTCAGGAAGATATTGGGACGAGAACTGCGGAGATATCCGTCCTATCTGCCTTGTTTAATTTATAACCCCCTCCCCCCTTTCATCCTAGCTCCTGTGTCCTCTTGTGCACTAAATCACTTTAATTAATTAGTAAACTCGTAAAATCAATTTTTATATGTGATATGATGTCAGTTTTATTCGTCATGGGACTTGTATATGGCACCCACCATCGTCTGGCTACTTTAGCATGCATGAGACAAAACACAGAACAGGAAAGGTGAGGCAAGTTATGGAATAATTAAATATATGAAACCCATCAGGGCACCATGGACACAGACACTAATCATAAAACTAATGGGTCGAAGGGTAGACACTGATCATAAAACTAATGGGTCGAAGGGTAGACACTCTTTTCTCATCAATTGACTAAAAAACATGTGGAAGCTAAGGGATGATTTCACCCTAACAGATTTGAGGAATGAATTTTATTTAGCCAAATATGCCAGCAAAGAGTATAAAGACCATGTGTTATTTGGGGGACCTTGGATAGTGGCAGACCATTACTTGACAATAAAAACATGACACCTGAATTTCGAACCAATTGAGGCATCAATTGACAAGGTAGCCGTGTGGGTGAGACTCCCAGACTTGGCTATAAAGTATTATGACAGTACAGTATTGTGGAAGATAGGAGATAGAATTGGGAAAACCTTAAAGGTTGACAGAGCAACATCGGTAGAGCTGAGGGGAAATTTTGCTAGAATTTGTGTGGAAATCGATCTCACAAACAGCTCCTCGATGACTTATTCAAAAGTCATCAAGCTCGGATTTTGGGGCTGGCGACCAAAAAAAAAAAAAACCCATCAAGCTCGGAAACAACAAATGAAAAGGCAAGTGCATCTAACGATAATAATAGCATCAGGATATGACGTGGCCAATGGAGCTGCAAAATCCTGCCGTTTATGTAAATTCTTTTGTATTTTTTTAATTTATAAACCCCTCCCCCCTCTCATCTTCTTGTATGAGGAGTATGGTTAAACCCTCACGTGCTTCTTATCCACTGTTATTGCGCTTTTTCTTGCTTCGCTGCTCTAGGAATGTTTTGTTTGCGCGCTTGTAGGGAGAAGATTATAATTTTAACTTGTCAATTATCTAGTCATAAGTTTACTGGTATAATTTTTTAAAATTTTATTTTATTTCTATAAAATTATATCACTTCACATTTTTATTATTAAATACAAAAAATTATCTTATAAATAATTTTTTCAACATTAGTAACATAATTCTGTTTAGACTTATGTTAATAAGAATTCAATAATAATGGAGTTTTTTTGTCAGCAAATTCACGTCTGTTTAATATTTTATAATGATATAAAAAGTATTTGCAAAATAAAGACAAAATTAAATATATTTCTTAAGACGGTTTTTCATATCATTTTAAAATAAGAGGTGCAATGAGACATATCAGTCATGTGTATTACAGAGGGACAGCATTATAATTACAGAGGGATATTTGTCAATTGTTCATTCATTCCGGCCGGCCATTGCTTGTGATTAGAAGGCTTCTAGGGCTGATGTGGCTATCAGATTTGTAGAATATTCATAAAAAAGTCAAAATATGGGACCCACCATCCGTCCGCTCTTCTAGCTCGATCGCGACACACTTTTGAGGTTTGCCAGACACCCAGTTTTCAAAGCATGAGACACCGAAGGAGGAGTGTTGAAGATCAACATCAAAGAAGTTAAAATATTCAATACCCCATTTGGGCATGCCCGGTTGTGATCTTAACATCAACATCAAAGAAGGTAGAAACTTAAAATACATCAAAGAAGTTGAAATATTCAATACAAATCTCTATCTTTTTAATTAGCCGACGGACTTTATTTAGACCTTCTACTGCTAAACATGTTTCTTTCGCATGCGGTTTGCAAAACCAGATAAGGAGCTGCTATTTTAGACAGGAAATAGTGGCATGTCGATGAACAGACCAAGAAAATATGGTGACGTTCTTGGAAAAAAGAAATAAAATGCTGGCGTTGGCAATTTGAATTCAAAACCAACGTATATGTCGATCACCGATACCTTTCATTTTCCGTACATTTTTTCATCAAACCATTAATTTTTATATCCACCTAACATTACCCTTTCATTTTGTCCATGCACCACCTGCGAAGGTCAGTTTTTTTTATTCACAAGCTCATTCTCCATGGCAGGGCTAAGTTACTGTGACTTCAGTCGTATTATCACTAATTTCTCAAAGAAAATTCTTCAATGTTAATAATACCGACAATTGGAACCATGTCTTAATTGGTGCACCATGATTTATATATATACAAGTCACTTACTCATGTTTCGTCGTGGCTAGAACTATATTTTTTTCAACGCAAAAAATATTAATTGTGTGAGATTTCTTTTATTATAATATAAATTTGGAAAAAATAATAAATCCATGAAGAATTCATGTGACGTGCGAGTTTTGTTGAAACCTAAGGTTGATTCTAGACCTGCCAAAGAAGCTGTCAGGTTGCAGGAGCTGAGGAGATTTGAAGATTGAAGTATTAATTCTCATTGTATTCAGGATGATTAAACATCCTTTAGTGATTAGTCAATGTTTTTAGTCAAATTCAGTTAATGGTCAATTCATTGATAAATAGGAAATTGTAACAGATTTTTGAATATTATAACCGTTGTAATTTTTGATTCATATAAATAAAATTGATGGGATGGCAGTAACCAGTACGAAATATTCTGCCCATGTTCACGTTACTTTGATTCTCAAAATTACAGAATTTACAGTTCTTTCTTTTCTGGAAATTTTTCCATCAAATTCTGGAAAATTGCTCATTCCCAAAATTTGATCGCTACAGTACTTGTTTTTGTTCTTTGGGGCTCATTTGTCCGTACAAATCGCTACAGCACTTGTTTTCCCAAATTTTCCAGTTTTCTTCAAAATTCAACATGGTATCATAGCAGAATTAGGTCTTTGAGAAGGGATTGAAAGTAATACACGAGTGAAAAGAATTCAAGGATTGATTAAACCTTGAAAGGGAAGATTGCATTTTTTCCAGAAATTTCAGAATTCATCAATCAAGAAATCAGTCTTGAATTGTTCTTTAAAGGATTAATAATTGAAATAATTTCTCAATTATTATTCCTGTTCTTTGTTCTGTGGAATCTTTGGAAGGAAAAGAGTGCAAGAAGCAAGTTTTGACAGAGATGGATTCATCATTTTCGTCAAAATCTCCAATCTTCACAGGAGTAAACTATGGAGTCTGGGCAGTAAAAATGAGGATTTATCTTAAAGCCTTCGACCTATGGGAAGATGTGGAGTTTGACAGGGAACCAACTCCCTTGAATAACAATCCTACAAATGCTCAAATTAAGTTCTTTAATGAACAAAGAGCAAAGAAATTCAAAGCACTCACAAGCATTCACAATGCAGTGAGTGAGGACATTTTCACAAGGATAATGGCCTGTGAAACTGCAAAGGAAGCATGGGATAAGCTGAAATCTGAATTTCAAGGTGATGAGAAGTCAAAGAGGATGCAAATTCTGAACTTGAAGAGGTAATTCGAAGGTCTAAAGATGAAGGATTCTGACACTGTCAAAGATTTTTCATCAAACATTTCCAAGATAGTAAATCAGATGACACTGCTAGGGGAAGAAATTCAAGAATCAAGGGTGGTTGAAAAGGTACTTGTAAGCCTACCTGAAAAGTTCAAAAATAAAATATGTTCCTTGGAAGATTCTAAGGATTTCAGTGAACTGAGTTTGCAAGAATTGGTCAATGCATTGCAAGCCATGGAACAAAGGCAGCAATTCAGGCAAGAAAACTCTGGTGAAGAGGCCTTTGCAGCTGGGTTCAAGGGAAGATCAAAATCCCAGATGTTTTACAAGAACCCAGAACCAAGAACAAGTTATGGAAAACAGTGGCAGAGTAAAAATTGGCAAAGCAACCAAACACATGCAAATAACTTCAATGCAAAAGGGAAGGAAATGAGAGAACAATTTCCCACCTGCAAGTACTGTCAGAAAACCAATCATCTTGAGTCATTCTGTTGGCTCAAGAATGCACAATGTAGAAAATGAAAGCAATTTGGACATATCCAAAATTTTTGCAAGAACAACACCTCAGGAGACAAGCAAGCACATGTTGTAGAGGCTATGGAACCTAAGGATGAACAATTGTTCACTGCAATTGTAGAACACAGCCGCAACACAACTGAGGTTAGTAAACAAAAGTGGTTAATTGATAGTGGATGTTCAAACCATATGACTGCAGAACTAAGCATGTTTGAGAACCTAGATTTAGATAACAAATCAGAGGTTAAGGTAGCTAATGGGCAGTATGTAAGTGTAGAGGGCAGAGGAGAAATTGATATTGAAACCTTGGCTGGAACCCAAAATTTTAAGCATGTGTTATATGTGCCAGAAATTGACCAAAATTTGATTAGTGTAGGTCAATTACTTGAAGTAGGATACTCATTGTTCTTTGGTAATGGCATGTGCACAATTAAGGATGATCTAGGAACACCTTTGTTTACTGCCAAGATGAATAATAGGTGCTTTAGTATTGAAGAAAAACAGGCACACATTAGTATGAATATAAGTGCATCAGAAACTTCAAGTCTGTGGGCATAGAAGAATGAGTCACTTTAACTTTGCTACATTAAAGAAAATGGCTGAATTACAAGTAGTAGAAGGTTTACCTATGATATATGAACAAAATGAGGTTTGTGAAGCATGCCAGCTAGGAAAGCAATGAAGGGCAAAGTTCAATAATCATGCACTTAGCTCAACAACTAAGCTGCAAATTGTGCACACAGATGTGTGTGGCCCAATGCAAAATGAGTCATTAAATGGTGCAAGGTATTTTGTGTTATTCATAGATGACTTTAGTAGATTTTGTTGGGTGTATTTCATTAGAACTAAGGGGGAGGTGTTTGAGGTGTTCTTGAGGTTTAAGGCTGCAGCCGAGAGGAAATCCAGCTGCAACCTAAAAAATTTGAGGTCTGATAATGGGGGGGAATTTACCTCCCATAAATTTGAAGATTACTTAGTAAAAGAGGGAATTAAACATCATGTAACAGTCCCCTATACCCCACAACAAAATGGGGTGAGTGAGAGGAAAAACAGGACTTTGATGGAGATGGGAAGATGCCTTCTCTATGAGAAGAAAATGCCCCTGAAATTTTGGGCAGAGGCTGTGAGCACTGCCTCTTATCTGCTAAATAGGTTGATAACAAGAACCTTGGGAGATAAAACACCCTATGAAGAGTGGCATGGACATAAACCAAGCATAGATCATCTAAAAGTATTTGGCAGCCCCTGTTATGTGCTTCAACCTGAGATTAAGAGAAGAAAATTGGACAAAAAATCTGAGGTTAGGATTTTGATAGGCTATAGCTCGAAATCAAAGGGCTATAAGGTTTTTAATTTGAAAACAAACCAAGCTGTAATAGCTAGGAATGTTAAGGTGGCTGAGAACCAAATATGGAATTGAGATGATGAGAAAATTGAAGATACAAACAATGAACCTGCACCCGAGACTGATGAAGAAACTGAATCTGATGATGAAGACCAATCAGTGAGGGGGACTAGGTTGCTAAGTGACATATATGATAGATGTAATGTAGCTGAAATAGAACCAAGCAATGTTGGAGAAGCCATGGACTCCCCAGTATGGGTAGCAGTAATGAAAGATGAACTTATGATGATAGAAAAGAATGAGACATGGCAACTTGTTGACAGACCAAGGCATAGAAAAGTTATAGAAGTTAAATGGATCTATAAAACAAAACTCAATGCTGATGGTAGTGTCAACAAGAACAAAGCTAGACTTGTAGTAAAAGGTTACTCACAAGAACAAGGGGTAGACTATCATGATACATTTGCCCCTGTGTCAAGAATGGACACAATTAAGCTACTGCTCATGTTGGCTACACAAAAGGGCTGGTTGATTTGGCAAATGGATGTTAAATCAACATTTTTGAATGGGAACTTGAAAGAGGAGATATATGTAGAGCAGCCTGAAGGATTTGAGAGAGAAATAAATTTGAACAAAGTCTATTTGCTAAATAAGGCTTTGTATGGGTTGAAACAAGCTCCTAGAGCTTGGTATGGTAAATTGGATGAATACCTATCAAGTTTGGGATTTAAAAAGAGCTTGAATGAAGCCACTCTATATGTAAAAAGGGTGGAAGATCACATTTTGATAATCTCAGTGTATGTGGATGACTTGTTAATCACGGGAGATAATGGGCAACTTGTTGATGAATTTAAGATGAACATGAAGAACAAGTTTGGGATGAATGAACTTGGACTTTTAGCATACTTTCTTGGAATGGAAATTACTCAATCAAAAGAAGGTTGCTTTGTATGCCAAAAAAAATTCACAACCAAGATGCTGAGCAAGTTTGCAATGGAAAATTGCAAGTTAGTCAGCACCCCTATGGTGCTGGGAATGAAGCTGTCAAAAAGTGATGATGCCCCCTCAGCAGATGGAAGCATTTACAGAAGTCTAATTGGAAGCCTACTTTATTTATCTTCCACTAGACCTGATATAGTATTCACTGTAAACTACCTCTTGAGATTTATGCAAAACCCCAGCCAAGAGCACTATGTCACAGCTAAAAGAGTACTAAGATATCTAAGGGGCACACTAGACCTTGGCATATTTTTTGGGAAGAAGAATTCTGTCAAATTGAAGGGGTTTTATGACAGTGCTTGGGCTGGAAGTGATGAGGAAATGATGAGCACTTCAGGGTATTGTTTCTCAATGGGGGATTGCATATTTTGTTGGAATTCAAAGAAGCAATCTGCAGTTGCTCACTCAACTGCTGAAGCAGGATATATTTCTGCATTTGTGGCATCCAATCAACTGGTTTGGTTGAGAAAGATATTGAAGGATTTGAATTGTGAACAAATGGAACCTACTGAAAATATATGTGACAATATGGCTGCAATTGCTATCTCAAAGATTTTGTATTCCATGATAGAACCAAACACATGAAAATCAAGTTTCATGCAATAAGGCAATTCCAGCAAGAAGGAGAACTAGAGCTGAAATATTGTTGTTCAAAAGAACAATTAGCTGACTTGTTCACAAAGACTTTAGCAAAGGAGAGATTTGAGGAGCTAAGGAGAATGGTGGGAATGTGCAGCTCAGGAATCAAGAGGGAGTGTTGAAACCTGAGGTTGATTCCAGACCTGCCAAAGAAGCTGACAGGTTGCAGGAGCTGAGGAGATTTGAAGATTGAAGAATCAAGGTTATTAATTCTCATTGTATTCAGGATGATTAAACATCCTTTAGTGATTAGTCAATGTTTTTAGTCAAATTCAGTTAATGGTCAATTCATTGATAAATAGGAAATTGTAACAGATTTTTGAATATTATAGCCGTTGTAATTTTTTATTCATATAAATAAAATTGATGGGATGGCAGTAACCAGTACGAAATATTTTGCCCATGTTCACGTTACTTTGATTCTTAAAATTACAAAATTTACAGTTCTTTCTTTTCTGGAAATTTTTCCATCAAATTCTAGAAAATTGCTCATTCCCAGAATTTGATCGCTACAGTATTTGTTTTTGTTCTTTGGGGCTCATTTGTCCGTACAAATCGCTACAACACTTGTTTTCCCAAATTTTCCAGTTTTCTTCAAAATTCAACAAGTTTTCTATAAATATATAAGTTTTAGATCGATTTAAATTTATCTATTTTGTAGGTTTAAATGAAATCACTTACATAAAATTATCATCATCATTAAAAAAACAAGAAGATTCGAACATCTAAATTATCGTATTCACTTTATTACAATTAATACATTTTATAATTCAATTTAAATTAAACACATGCACTACTCCACTAATGGAAGGCTCCTCTCCCGTGCAAGAAGCTAAGCTGAAGAACCCAATACCATAATAAAAAGAAGACGGCTTTGGTTTCTTCATCTGGGCCTAATACCTTTTCGGTTTCCATGTGGTTTTCAAAACAGATTGAGTTGTTGTTTCTGTTGAATTGTGTTACGATGGAGGATGGTAGTGAGGAGGCTTGGAAGAATCCCAGCTGGTGACAATTAAGAAGAAAATATGCAGAATTAATTAAAGATGCAGTATTAGTTAGTAGCTGTCATAACTGTAAATAAGAAAAGTGCACGTGATGAAAGTTAGTTAGTTGAAGTGGTTAGTTGAGATAGTTAGGAGGGTAGAATTCATTGTATCAAGAACCTGTGAGGCCGGTAATGGAAGAATAAGAATTCTGCCATGGCAGTTTCAAACCCCCACCCCCTTTTCTTTCTTCTACTTTTCCCTCGATTTCTTTCTTCTTCTTCTTCTTCTTCTAATTCTAATTCTCTCTTCAATTCTTAAGCCTTAACAACTTGTCCGGGACCGAGGAGAGAAATCCATACGGATGAGTTGACTCGACTGGTTGCGGGACAGGAGAGAAGAAACCGTAGGGTTTAGCACGCTAACTCGTGCAGTGGAATGATTTGAGAGGGGCGACAACAGAGTTGCCAAAACCGACTTGTTGTAAGACTGGCGAGGTGTAGTAGTAATTCCCATCTTCGTTCAAGAAGCTGGTAAAGGTTGATGCCAGAGGAGGAGGCAGAGAAGTTACTGTACTTACTAAGAAGTGACGGGGTTAACATGTCGACAGCGTTGAAAGTCATCGGAAACTGGAGTTTCGTAGAACAAGGTTGAATTAACGGTCTGGATTACTACTGCCACTGGAGATCAATGGAAATAACGGGATAGATGGACCTCCATTAAAAACAAAGCTAGAATCAATATCCTTGCTCTCCATTTCATGAACCAAAGCAATTAGGAGATGGTGCTTGGTTGCATTCTCTGTGGAGAGCGTCTTTTTAGGAGGGTGAAGAGAAAACAAGGAGGAGGAGGATGTTTGGGCGTGGGTGCATTATGTAAGTGTCAGCCTGTCAGGGTAGATAGAGTACTGCTAGAGATTACGGGTATATTCTTTTTTTTCCGTTTGATAAACAAATTTAGAAAATGACAGTTTTAACACATTCCCTATTAAAAATAATAACTGCTACTGGAAATATTGTTTATTTTAAAAGCTAATTTCTCAAGTATAAAAATCAATTCAAAATTTAATGATAAAATCATATTGAAGATTCAATAACTAAGGGGAAAAAATCTTACAGTAAAAAAATTGAAAGAAAAGAAGAAATACAACGGGATATTATTTTTAACACATCCGATATTGTAAGAAAAATCTAAACAAGACATTTCTAATAATATCTTGAAATATAATTAGACAAATTCATAATTAAGCTAGAAAATATTTCTAATAATATCTTGAAATATAATTAGACAAATTCATAATTAACCTAGAAAACATTTCGAATAATATCTTGAAATATAATTAGACAAATTCATAATTAACCTAGAAAAAACCTCTTATTATATTCTCGGATATTTTAAGGTATTGTTAAAATCATCTCATTTTTTTATCTCATATCATTATATTATATCTTAAATCTCATCTTTTTATAATTAATTTATTTAAAAACACATTTATATTTAAACTTCTATTATTCTCCAAAATTTTTAGGGAACTGTTATTTAAATAAAAATCAGAAATTAGCTGGAACAGCCAGATCCCTGTTTATGCTATTTTGTTCTCTTCACATAATGGAGGAGAGAGAGAAGAAATTAATGAGAAACTTTCATTTTTTTTCATTTTTCTTTGCTACCAAACAATGAATTACAAAATTACAATAAGGAAAAGAAAAGAAAAACCTGTACACTTAACAAGAATGAGGAGAAAGCAGCAGAGGGAGAGAAAAGTGAAGGAATGATGACCAACTCCCACACTAAAAGGGGCAGCTGTGAACTAAAATGAAGAAATCATTCCAGAACACTTAACAAGCTTTTGTTGCCTGGTTAATAATAATCCCCCACCCCCAGCGGCTTACCCTGTCGGGTCAGCTGGGAACTTCATCGATCCCACATTGCTTGGTATACTGTAGGTCTGTGCTTCAACCAATGTACCATTTCTCTGTCTAGTGGGGCTTTGTTCAATACAGCATCTAGCATTGGGCTGCCAAAAACTTTTGGAGAGTTCTTAAATGACCATATTTGGTCCTTGGGCCACGGTTTCTGAGGGTACTTCTCCTGTAAATTCACCATCGCCAGATAAGAGACCACACTAAAAAAAACTAGAGTTTGGCTAAACTGATTCCAGGTTAATGCGATCAGGGTTGACAACTTTGGTTTACACAAGTCATTTTTTAACCACAGGTATCTCGGTATCTCCTAAGCTTGAAGACACATGCCTATCATCTCAAGTGTAAAGGATAAATTTTTGGGCAGGTTCGGTTGAAGCAAGGATGGGGGCAAAGCGAACATCTTGCGGCACAAAGATATCAAACAACATGCAGTAAATGATAGTAATGAAACTTACCATTCTTTCCAGCATCATTTTTACGGTCTTTGGACCATATATACGCTGTTGTGATAGCTTCTGAACCTTAGCGTAAAAGGAACCAATTTCGGGTAATGACAAGCAGCCCTTACTCGCTTTAGCAACAGTAAAATCAGGCTCGGTGTTCGTCTGGATATGCCAAAATATCAACTGCCCCATGCAATAGTTCCCACCATAGGTTTTTTGATACTTGTGAGGAAGACCCCCCAACTTATCTGCACATTTGGGCCCTAAGTCAAGTGGACTAATGTGAACTGGTGGAGAAGTAAATGCATCATATTCCTGCAAGAAATTTATCATGTTACTTAAAAGATAGAATGTAGGGCAAGCAATGGCTGTGCCAGCAAAAGTAGTTCCCCTGCAAGGAAAATAGACACAACCAATTAGAGAAGACTGGTTCAGGAAAAACTTACCCTAACTCTAAAGAAGCTCTTTGTATAAGCATAAACATGGATTAAGTCAGCTGCAGCATCATGCCGGCACTTGTATGTACATGGAAGACTGCGCACCTCATCTCTCAACCTTCAAAATAAAAAATACAATAGAGTTTTCCTTCTTTTTTCCCCAATAAATCACATGAAGATAAAACGAGAAGCAATATAAACTGCTGCTCACCACAATAAAGACTTCTGAAGTGCTTTCTGGATGTCATCAGAATCTGATGGATCACGTGCCCGAACCTTGGACCTGAGGTCATTTAGAGTGTCTGCATCCATATAAGGAGACATGCACTGCAGAAGTTCGTCAACTAGTGATCCGTCTCCTTTCCAGAGTAAGGAAACAGTTTCTTCAGGAGTAAGCTTCTCCAACGGAGGTGGAGCTTGCTTTGGGTCACCAAATATGCATCTCATTACATACCTCACCTGCACATAGAACTTAGAAGATTTAAGAATTCATGACTTCCTATTGATAGAAGAGATCTAAAATCAACATACTCAGACCTCAAACCTAAAGTCTTGTCAGCCAGACTATAATCATTTTCAATAAGTTGAGAACAAGTAATAAATGGATAGAAAATTAAGGCAGTTATTAAATCATCTCAACAGGTTAGATTTCATACTCAGACCTATAATTGCTTGCCCTAAGGCCTACGTATCAGAGGAAGCTTTGTATCACAAAGCCCAGACTTTATAATCATGTTCCATGAGTTAGGAACAAGGTATGGTAGATAAACAAAGGCAATTACAAAGGGACGATCTTGTTGATGGTTCTACATCAGTACATTTCAGATTGAGACAAAATCATTGGCCCTAGGACCTAAATATCAGAGGTCGGAATTGTGTATCAAAAGCTGAACAGTTCAAGTAATTATCAAAGTTGGTACTGACCTTGTCAAGAGTAACAGCCAAATTTTGAAGCCTCTGGTTGTAGACACCTTCAGCCTGCTCAAAAAAAGAGTACCAGAAAGTAACTAAAAGCAGTCACTCAAACAGCAGACTTCACAAGAGCATTTCACGTGCAAATTGCACACATACACTCTGCATTTACCTGAACCTCGGCATCACTTCTCTCAACCTCAAGACATATATCTGCAAAATATTTCCTTTTCTCTTCCAAATTATGCCTCAGGATTTCCTCAGGAAGTTTTGTTCTTTCCAGATTTATAAATCTGACCAGACGAGCAGAATATGAAACCACCCAATCTGGCAACCCACCAAGTAAGCAACTGCCTAAACCAGCCCTACCCAAGTCCAGATAATCTTCCTCAGACACAGAATTTAATTCACAAGCTCTGAGCATCAAATAATATCGATCCAGTAATCCATGCCACTCCTTCAACACCTAATGAGCAGCACAATTCAGGTGACATCAAATAAAAAACCACAAAATACTTTTTGAAAGAACAGCAATAAAATATTTCAATAATTTTCTTAAAAGAGAATTCAATCCTAGTCTGTACCTTTTGGAAAGCCCCTTCACCTGTCAAATTTAAGTAGCTGCCCCTGCAAACTTGGCTACCACATAAACAAACAGACGCTTCATATTCTTCTTTACTCTGCAATATGAAAAGTCACCAACCATTGAACATGAAAAAAAAAATGGAATTTATATTCTAGTGTGAAAAGGCCAACAGGTCAGTGATGCTCACCTCTGTCACAGAATTGTAATCAAAAGTTATCTCCTCGCCATGTTGGATTTCACGTACAGTGTAGATTCCAATCTGGTACTGACCATCTACAGCAGTAACTCTGCATTCACAAGATTATTGATAATAACTGAATGACTGAAAATTTGTTTTTATTGAACAGCATTTTTCTTTTTATAACAATTGTATTTTTTCCTCATTAACTGTTGCTTCAAAATCAGATCAATCTTCAATAGAGCAATACTTCATTGAACAAAATATAAACAGATGGCGCAGCATTATCTCACACTCAATAAAGAAATAATCAATTCCAGATTCCAAACATGTTGATTCCCACAAAATTCATCACGAAAAACAAAAAGAAATGAAAGAAAAACATCCAGCATGCATGCATGCATAGAACACCATCCACCCATAAACTAATTCTAAGATCTGGAGCTTTGCCTTACACGGATTGTCATTCATGGGGTGTTTCTAGCCTTGTACATCTAATTTGATTATCTACCTTCCTAAGATTGTAATATTCATATCAAACAACAAGGGACAAAAAGAAACTCATGGATGTAAAATAATGTCACTGCAAGCACCATTTACTTGATATTCTATAACTAGAAAAAGCTTTCCAGATAATGCTATATACCTCAGCACATTAATCAGAAACAGTGAATAAAAGGGAAGCATGACTCACTTTGCTTCACAATTAGGTTTGCATGAATGACAGATTCGACTTGCATAGTTCGCTTTATGCATGGCATCAACAACAACCAAATCATAACCGTCAGCATCACCCTGCAGAATAGCAACAAAATATCAGGAAATTCAATAAAGCAAGAGACAGGATATGACAAACTCATATACAGAAGTTCAATTAACACAGCACCTTTGGCCTCTCAAGATAAATGTTGTAAAATTCTGGAGCTGGTTCTTTACTATCCTTCTGTAATAATCGAATCCCATCTTGCTTCTCAAACCATTTCCATGCAGGGTATACCTATAAAAAATTAAGTTTAAAGTGAAGCAAAAGAAAAAGGTTAAAGCTTTACCACCATGCAATGCCAAAGATTTATTCTAAAGCACAACACCCAAGCATCAAATGCAAAAATATTATGAAAGCAAACCAATGCATAGTAATTAATTTCAGAAACATGCACCTTCCTATGTCAGCAATGGATAATTAGAAGTAATTACACAAATACCAAGTATCAACAACACTAGGAGTTGTATCATAAGACATTCTTATTTTTTTACTTTTCTCTACTGACATATTTGAGATGTTAAAACCAAAGTAACCTCTGACCAATATCTAACGCAGAAATATCATACAAAACTATGTTGCAGGATCACTCACTGCATTGGCCAGTACAGAGAAGATGTCCTGGCAACACATCAGCCGTTCTATATCCTACCATCCCAAAAGATAACACATGACAGCTTCTCAAAGTTCTGTAAAACATTATTTTACTATGCAATCAAATAATGACAGGTGCTCCTTAAATGCAATTTTTTCAACTAGTCAGAATTCATACCTCTCCCAAAAACTCCACAACAAAGTCATCATCTCTAAAACCACCTTCTTTGTTGCATACAACACCAAGCCCCTGATGATGAAAAGAAGGGGTGTAAAATAACCATAGCGGGAGAAAAAAATAGAAAAAGAATTATTATTTTTTCGGTGCATGTGTTTGGGGGCAAGGATACTATCAAGTTCAAATGCTATACCTTCCGGTAAGAAACATATTTGTCATCAGGTCGACTATCTATGGCTCTCAAGATACCCCGACAGATTTTCATTGTTCTAATATCACAATCCTTAACGGCAGCTTGTTCAATTTCTTCAACAACAGGCAGTATAGGATATGTCATCGGAGTGTTCCCAGCGCCAGTAAAGTGCCTGACTTGCTTATTCAGGGTACAAAGTAGCACATCTTCAATGAACATATGTTTTTTCAACAGAGGCCAGTCCACTTCTTCAGGCATGGAATCAAGTAAAAGATTGTGGGTATAGGGATCAATTCCATAAACTTCTTGTTCTATAACTTCATCTCCAAGCTGTTTCCTAGGTTTGTAACCCTTGACTTCAGGAAGTTCCATATCTAATTCCTCAGTGCCATTTTTCTGTGCATCAAGCTTCTCAGCATAGTCATCTGGCAAAGATACAGACATCTTTCGCTGGACATCCTCCTCATCTGCTACAATAAGATATTGGTCTATGACTTCATACTTCCTAGTAACAGGAGGAACCAGACTCACTTTTGTCATACGAGCACCCCATTCACGTTCATCCTCATCTGTCATACTGTATCCATCTCCTCTTGACTCCCCAGTTCGTCCTTCTGATCTGAAATCCAAGTCGCTTTCTGTATCTGATGCAGTACTGTCACTACTACTCCGGCCACCTTCAGAAGACCGGTCATCAGTTTCACTTCCTGAATCCATGGATTTTCTGTTCAGTTTCGATATACGCTTCTTAATTTCCTGATCAGATGCATATTCTCCATAATCAAAACTACCATTTGCAGGGATATTGCCATTGCTCCTATTCATGTACTTCTTTCCAGTAGCTTTCTTCTTATGTTTCATAGGAGCAGAATCCAATGCTGCAGATAAATCATCTTTCCATGACTTCATGAGCTCATCTCTTTCATAAGAAAACTTAGAACTCTCTTCCAAACGAGAGGCTAGTTGGAGAAACAATGTAGTGATGTGATTCATGTCTCCAGCACCCCGATTCTTTACCCTGCAATTATAGATGTACATGTATAGCAAATAGCATCACCCAAATAATCAAGATGACGTTATGGTAAAGAAGGAAATAGAGGTACACCCATGTAAAGTATGGTGAAAAAGAAAAAGATGCACGCATAGTGGTTTCATTCCTAAACTTAATGCTAGTGTGCAATTTTAGAAATCTGCATTGCAAATATTCCAACATGGAAAGATCAAAATACAAGTATATAAAGTACAGCAGCAAAGCTGGAGGAGATCCTTGTACTAAACATAGACTGTCGGCATCACATCAGCAATTTTCTACAGGAACAATTGAAACTGAAATTAAGCTTTTGATTCATTGAAAAGGAAGGAAATGGTTTTACAGTTTAAGCAGTCTTGGGTAATACAAAGTTTCCACAGCACCAAACAAATGCAGATACAGACATGCCTAGAAATACAAACTCGTATAATATAGCAATTAAAGATAAACTTACTTAATTGCATCCCTGCACATTCGACTAATATCCTCCTTGACCGACCTCAATCCATGCCCAACATAATAGCCATTCTTCATCCTATCCTCAATTTCTGCCACCTGATTAATATACAAAACATGGAATAAGAACTCAAGCAAATATGCAGCACAGCTCTTACCAGTACAAAACAAGTGAGTATTAGTACCTTAGGCACAAAAAAATCAAAGATATTCTCCTTCATTATGTCCTTTAAACCTGCAGCAAGAAACCCCTCCATCCTTCTATAGCTACTTTCAGATTTCTTGACTGCCCATCGTCTCATACGAGCATCCCTGGATAGAATGGATGATGACTTTCTAGCATCAAACACTTTTGAGCGTTTATACAAACTTCGACGAAATAATTGATTTGCCGAGTCTCTCTTATTCACACTATCAAAATACTCCTTCAGCTCCCCAAAATCATCTCTCCCACTGATTTGTTTAAGACTCCTTAATTTAGAATTTGACTCCTCAGGGATCCTCGTGCGGCTCTTGAGCCAGCTAACACGAGGAAATTGAAGGGCAAACTCCATGAACTGGGTGCAGCCTCTAATATCTATAGAAGATAAACATGGGAAAGAGCGGAGAATTTCTTCAAGCATGCCAGAAGTGACATTTGTACAGCCTGTCAGCACCAATGCATTGATCTTTTCTTTGTTATAACCATTCTGCAAACAAGTAATCGTATCACCCCCGGAAAGGTAAAGGCTTGGCTATAGCCTGTAATACCAAACATATATAAAACTTACCATGATATTCCTCACCATCAAGTCAGTGCAGTTGGGGCCCACAGATGAAAGATCAACCTGTATTGATATGCCCTTGTAAAAACTAACAGCAGCCCTCCAGTGTTTACATGTCAAGGAAGCAAAGACTAGGGATTTCAAGTCAGATTTCAGAAAATGAAAGATTCGAGCCAGCATATGACCATCCAACAAACCCCAGTTTCCCGCCTCAATCTCTGAACACATGCTCTCTTCTCTGTAGAAATTGGTATCACCACATAGTTGCTCAAAAGTGGTTTGAACCTTGTGCGATGTTTCTTCCTCCATATCATTATCCTCATCAATTTGATCAGGCTGCATCCAGGCTCTTTTTCCAACACGTGCATCTATTTCTGCAACTCACCAGTCCCAGAAAAAAGAGCCTCAGAATGAGTACAACATGGAAGTTATAGAAAACATATGCAAACATATGTTCTAAAATTAAAGCTAAAAAGAACACGGGTCAATGCAATGAACAAAGATATATGATTGCCAAAGATGTAACAGACAAAATTCATTTATCATCAGCACAATAATAGCTTTTTGCAATGATGTCTTTGATTGACCTTTTAATATATCAACAACATATGATCCGAAAAAAGCACAGGAAAGAGCAAAAGTTAAAGAAAAACATACAGAAAGACACAAATGAAAAGAAAGGAAGCAAAATTGCCAAAGCCTGAAGAAAGAGAGGCAGTATTTGAAAGAGATGACAATAATGGACACAAGAAAGCAAACCTAAAGCATATGTAACGAAAAACAAGGTAATGGAGGAAAAGCGAGTGCTGGGTTCACACCTATAACGACAAACAATCAATTACAAGGGTTTCAATGGAAAATTAGTGATGTTGATCAACCACAAGAAAACACAGCCCAGAAAATTATGGACCAGACAAAAGTTTCAGAGAGTACCATCCAGGGAGAACGTTAAGGATAACACAAATAAATACCATCTAAACATTTCCGGCAACGTAGTAAAGATCAATCATTTGTGGTAAAACAGAGGTATAGACATGGAATAATTATGTAGACAAAGGAAGAGAAATTTGAAGGAAGCAGGAGGAGATCTGTTAGTGCTTCATCTCTCAGCAGGGCACTTGTACAAAGTGAGAGCAGCAAGAAGATCGTCTAACACTTGATCATGCAATTAATGTAATTCAGTTGTGAATACAAAAGGAAACATGGATGATCAACTCATCCATACCTGATTTGAGGTACATATGTTTATCGAGCTCTTTCTGAGGCTGTTTTGCAACAATCCATGGATCCAAAGCCTCATTTATGGCTACAGCAAACTCCCGGTTCTTGTATGATTTCATTACCAATTCATGTAGCTTCCCCCGGGTAAAACCAATGAACTGTGGATGAAGGCTGTGAAATGAACTAGAATCTTTGTTACTCTCAATATTAGCAGTAGTCTGAGACTTCAAAAGAGTTCCTGATGAACCAGCAGATAGCTCAACATTTGACTGTTGAATTCTGACAGAGGCTACAGAAGTCTCTGTGGTTGAGGCAACCGGAACCCACACTCTATCAAATTTCCTGAAAACACTGCTATACTTTTGGATGGTACCATTATCCACCAAGTTCTGAAGCTCTGAAAATGATGATGGACCTTGTTCATGGCCAGAACCATCTAGGTAATACCAGTCACCCAAATTCAATTGTAACTCATCTGCTGAACAAAGACGGTCTTTGGGAGTGTTAAGGGATGCAGTGGACTTAAAACATCCATGTGAGTCCTGATCATTGACAGCTTTGGATTGTGAATCGCACTCCACTGATGATCTCTTTGCATCATTAGTTGAAGAATGAGTTCGAGCAGATCTTGAATGATATCTGTCTTTCCCTCGAACTTTAGCACGGGTCTCAGAAACACCATGGTCCTGAACCACACATGCATTTATCCTGACCACTGGTAGCACGGTTCCTTTCACTCCCCTTGTTATTGGAGGTTTATTGAGAGTTGATCTGCTGACACCACTGGTATCATTTCTATCATCTGCACTGGAGAAAGCCCAAGTAGGGAGGTCAAGCTTCCTGCATTGAGAAGGATTGTACAAATCTTCTTTTATATGCCACCGTGGGTCCTCACACCCAGACTTTGGCATGTGGCACACTGAGAATCCATCATTGAGAACAAGTTTTCTTCGAGTAAATCTGTCCTGGACCGACTCCTCATTCCTCTTCCAGTCCCCTCCCTTGCACGTCCATCGGCCAGAAAACCAGTCAGTGGAATCAACAGAAGACGCAAAGCCATCATCCTTGTCAGCAAGAGTAGCTGGCCATGCTTCAGCAGCTTCTTTTGTTTTCACATCAGACTGTCTTGGTAATTCATCACTGTTTTCATCCTGATGTACAGAAGTGGCAGTTCGCTGCCGTGTAAAACCTGTCCATTCAAGAATACACTGGTCAATATTTCTGGATGATCTGTTATGCCAACTGACTTGTTTTGTGAATATTGGGGAGAGACTATCTGAAGATGTGCGACACTTGAGGTGGAGATGACCCAAGAAAACGAGGAAATAAATTAATTAATTACAGGATTTGATATTGGCTTCATTTATTACCTTCTGCCTTTATACATCCCTCCCATTGCACATGTTCAAATGTCATTTGCAGAGCTTCTGCAGGATGATAAAGAGGAAATAAATTTTAAGAAATATCGAAACAGAAAAAATAAACATTACCATTAAATAACCAGAAAATTATTTAATGCTATAAAATGAAAAGTAAAAGAGAATTTTAAAAACACCTCCAACAGTCTCTAGCTCATTGCCAGGAACAACAGAAAAACCCTCCAATAGAACTCCAACTCTTTCTTCAATCTGTAGATCTTCTAAAGACTCAGATTCAATTGCACTGTGACCAGGGCAGACTGGTGGTTGCAGAAAATTCACTGGCACTCCCTCACCAATCTGAGCACAAGATTGCCCGATATCTCCAGTATCTCCTAATAGATTACCAGGAGCCTCTGGAGGGCTTACTAGTTGAGTTATAGCATCTGGCACAACAGATGGGAAATTCACTGGAACCAATGGCGAAATTGCATTTTCGATTGTTAACCACCTATCATTATCCAAATGCTTGATAAAGTGATCAGACATAAGACTTCCTTCATCAACAAGCACTTTAAGCTCGCATAACTTTGAAGGGCCACATTCCACACCAAAATGATCTAGGTAAAACCATTTACCAGTCGATGAATCAGCCACAGTAGGGACATGTGGTGGCGTATCACATATATCCATATCTTCCTCCATAGATTGCAGCTCTTCAGGAGGAGGTCCATCAACTTGAGGAGGTTCCTTGACATTCATCCTTGGGCTCTCAGACTTCTCTTCTATGCGAGTTTCATTCCTTTCATCCAGGCCATCAAGATTAAGTACGCTACTTTTATCTTGAGATTCCTTAGCTGAGGGTTCTGTGTCCCTAACATCAGGATCCTTTTGGCTGATCTTATCCTCCTGTTTATTACCATACTGAGAGTTCCGCTTCTCAGTTGCTCCCCCCTTTCGACTTGCTTCTTTATAATTACTGGGCTTAGTCCGATCATGTGGGGAACAATCCAAGTAATTTGATGTCCGATCACTGCGATCATGGTGCCGGGCTCGGTCCTGTGGGGACCTTTCCGAATAAGCAGGACTCCTTTTTCTATGCTCATAATGGCGGTTTCGGTCATGTGGTGATTTCTCAAGTCCATATGGGGATTTCTCACGTCCATAGGGGGATCTATCATGTCCATATGGGGATCTGTCCCGCCAATATGGTGACCTTTCACGTCCATATGGAGATCTTTCTCGCCCGTGTGGAGATCTCTCCGGTCCATATGGTGTCCTTTCTCGACCATAGGGAGATTTCTCATGACGGATTGGACTTCGGTCCCTGTGATCGTAGTGACGGGGCCTCTCAAGTGGGGACCAGTCAGAATGAGCATGCCTGTCATAAACAACCTTTGAGGACAAAGCGGGCTCGTGATGCCTGGATGAGTACTTATCTGATAAAGAAACTCTGGAGGAAGAAGAGTTTTTATAGAACCTCTCTACAGAGTGACGTGAATAGTGCTCTGAGTAAGGATAGCGGGAACCATCCTCAGAAAGTCTCCTGCTTTTAGAACTGGCATGATCCCCATAATGTTTGCGCTCGTTGCTATCAGAATCGGTACCATGACGTTTCAATCTGTTGCCAGAAGAATGCTCCCTTCCATGGTTCTTACCATTGCTGTACTCACTCTTATACGAACCTTCTTCATCAACAATCTTTGAGCTGATCCTCGTACTCCTTTCCTGGCCACTATCCCGCCTCATAGAACTTTTACTGTGCAGACTACCCCCACTTCTAGTCAACTCTTTCCTTCTGTAAACATCCTCACTAGAATACTTCCCGGAAGGTGGCGTCCGCTCCCTACTCATGTCATACCTGCCACGAGACCTAATGTAGCCATACTCATCTTTACCATTCCACCTGTCCGGAATGAATTCACCTTTCTCGATCTCATCTCGAACAACTTCCCCTTTCTGCCATTTATTACCAGAAAAAATCTCCCCTTTCTCTATATCCCCTTTCTTCCATTTCTCACTACCAATCTCTCCTCTCTCAATCTCACTTCTCCTTGACTTCTCTGGTGTAGGAACAAATTCACCATTTTCAATTTCCCCTTTAGGTGGCCACTTCAATGTCCCTAATTCCCCCTCTTCAACTTCCTCTTTAATATTATTGCTACCACTCTGCAACTTAGTATCCCCAGAACCCAAACCATCACCATTTTCAACTGTCTTGCTACCACTACTACTCTTCAAACCTGATTCTTTCTTCTCCGCTGCCACTTCCTTGCTCTTTTCTTCTTTCAATCCTGATTCTTTCTTCTCCAACAATCCTGATTCTCTCTTCTCCAACACCACTACTTCATTACTACCACTTCCACCAGCACTCTTGACTTTCCTCACCAATCCCACTCCTTTCTTCTCCCCCGCCACTACTCTTCTCACCACCTTTTTCACCTTAATTATCCTCTTCACCTTCTTCACCTTCCCAGTCACCCCATTGTTGCTACTATTACCTTTCCCGTTATCCTTCTCGTCACCAATACTGACGTTATTATTATTATTCTCATTATTACCACTACTGCTGTTACTGTTGTTGTTGTGTACAGTTTCCGTTTTCGTCGTTGTTGTGGATGTTGATGGAACTGCTGCTGTTACTGCTGTTGTTGTTGCTGTATTATTTTCTTGAACAGGAAATCTTTCTTCCATGATGATATTATTACTACTGTGCTGCAAAGGCATACATGCGACACCTCCATCACCCATGGAATTCAAAACCTGAAATCTTCACAGCTCGAAAACCCTAACGATCCCCTTTCCCAGGGCTATTGATGCTCATACTTCAATCAATTTTGTTCTTCTCCTTCGCTTCAATTCCAAACCCTAATTTTCAAAAATCCACGAACACAACCATTAGTTCATCAATGAGGGTTAAATTAAATCAAATGAACAAAAAATAACTACAATCAGTACCCTCTACAAAAACCTAGGGTTTGTAAATAACGGGGAGAGATAAAGAAAGAGTTACCGGGTGAAAATTCAGGAACGGAAACGACAGATCGGAGATTGTCGTTGATTTTGCAGATCGAAAATGGAGAACAAAAGGAGAGAGAAATTAATAAAAACAAAAGGGAAGAAGAAGAAGTCCTGGAAAAGAAATAAAATCTTTTTCCGTTCTCTCTGGCTCGCTCGCTGGCTTGTGTTTTTGTTACGAAAGACGAATCCTTCGTGTGCGTGCGCGTGTTTTTTTTCTTTATTTTTTTAATTTTTATCAGGCTGGGTATTAAGGAGATGACTTGGATGTGAAATGCCAAATATGTCCTTGCGGATCTTGTATTTAGACGAACGAAACAGGACCCGCCGCCGTGCCGATGTCTCTGACTCGGCTTTTTGAGTCATTGACTGGCTCTAACTCGGCACAATCTAGGGTTAGATGACTTTTGCAACTCACTCGCCTTCTCTTTTCGCATATTGGCTTTTCCTTTCTTGCTTGAGAATCGCCGGAGAAGGCAAGTATCATATCGGGCATAATAAAAGTAGTAGCTTTGTAAAAAAGTCTTATTTTAATTAATTGTTTTTTCTCGATCTGATATGAAGAAATCAAATTCAGTTTTATTGCTTATTTATTAAATCATTCAACAAAATCATAATTGATGTATAATTATATATATAAACAAAGATTTTTAGGGAACTTTAATAGAATAGAAATTTGTATAAAGTTTTTTCTTTTCATTTTCTAATGTTAAGTCACTTATTTGGATGAGGTCTGAAAAAAAGCTGAGGGCTTTTCTGTCAATTGGAGAAGGCAGGGAGAGTTTGGTCAACTAAAGGTTTTGGCGCTCAATCTTTCAGGAGAGTTGGGAGGGAGGGATTTCCATTTTCCAAGTTCTTGTGACCTTTGAGATTAAAATACCATCACTTTACCCCAAAGTATTGGAATGTCACAGACGGTCCAAAGCTTACTGTAAATTCGGCTGGGCTGTCATATACTAGCCCATGACAAAAACTTTTTTTCTGATCTTGAAAGCTACAAGATTTTTGTCGTATAATTATTTTTATATTTTGAAATTAAAAATAATTTTAAAATATATATTATTTTAATATATTTATAAACAAAAAATATTTTAAAAAATAAATATTATGCCATTCTTAAATGCTCAAATACTAAGTAAAGAACAATTGAACTGAAAATAATAATTAAATGTTATCTAAATTATTATATTATTAATTCTCTTGCCTTTTTAATATCCTCAAGTTTGTTTATGATTAGGGTATAAACGAGCTGTTACTATGTAGAAAATTGATTGATTTTATAAATGTTGTATTTTATTATTTTAATATTTAATTCGTATAATTGTAATTGATAAAGTCTGTTAAAAATGGTTTTTTTAAACCAAAATGTGATTGAATATTTCTATTGGTAAAAAACTTTTGATAAAATTTGTTAGAAAATTTGCTAAGAAGGTTAAATGATTTATTAGAAATTTGTTGTCACGGATACTTTGGTAAAAAAAAAAAACTCTGTAAAAAAAAAAACAACTGACTTGGACACTAAAAAATAAAAAATATATATGGAAAAAAGGTCACAGTTTCTGAAAAGGAAAAAAAAGAGTCTAAAATATAAATTTAACTTCAAAGACAAAGTTTTTTTTTATAAGATTTATTTATTATATTATTATATTAAATATATTTAAGAATACTTATATTAATTTTTTTTTCAAGAAATTGTAGGTCATTTATTTTCTCTGTCTATATATTTTTAGGCGAGACTATTAAATAAATATTAAACACATATATTTAGTCTCACATACTATATAGTTTGATCGAAATGGGAAGTGATTTTTATATTTTTTAATTGTAGAAAACCTAAGTAAATTTGTAAAAAAAAAAAAAGATTAGTTGCCTTTTTTCCCTAATAATATTAGATCTTACACATTATAAATAAAAATATTGACATTTATTTTCATAAAATAAATATAATTTTTTTGCGTGCTATAATTATTTATTTGCCAGTAAAAAAGAACAGTGTAGTTGAAACGGAAAGTGCCTTATATATTTTTTAATTGTAGATAATCTAGGCAAATTTGTTTACCTTTTGTTTTATTGATTTGTATTTTTTCTTGGGTAATATTAGATGTTAAATATTAAAAATCCAACTTTTTGATTTTTTTTAAGAAATAAACTTTAACAAAAGAGCACAAAATTAAAATTCAAAGCCATTTTTTTTATAAGATTTTTTCATCATATTATTATATTAAATTTATTTAAGAATGCTAATATTAATTTTGTTAATCACAAAAATCCGAGGTCATTTTTTCATCTCTTTATATACTTTTAGGCGATAATATGCAATAAATATTAAAACATATAATAATGACTTGTTTGCTGTTTAAAAGGAACAATGTAATCGAGACAAAAGTGACTTGTATCGTTTTTTAATTATAGATAACCTAGGTAAATTTGTTTATTTGTTGTTCTTGAGTTGTATTTTATCTCCAGTAATATTAGATATAAAATGACTATTGCTATTATTGCAAAAACAATTAAAATTATTAAATTATCCCGAAAAAAAAAACACTCATAAACATTAACAAAAAAGTAAGTAAGAAAAAGAATATATTATTATTATTATTATTATTATTATTATTATTATTATTATTATTATTATTATGTTAATAATGGAAAATAAAACACATATTATTATTATTATTATTATTATTATTATTATTATTATTATTATTATTATTATTATTATTATTATGTTAATAATGGAAAATAAAACACAAATTATTATTATTATTATTATTATTATTATTATTATTATTATTATTACTACTACTACTACTATTATCATTATTATTATTACTATTATTATTATTCTTCTTCTTCTTCTTCTTCTTCTTATTATTATTATTATTATGTTAATAATGGAACATAAAACACATATTATTATTATTATTATTATTATTATTATTATTATTATTATTATTATGTTAACAATGGAAAATAAAACACAAATATCAATTTATCAAGGGATAAATATTAAAAATTAAAACTATAAGGGCCAAAATGAAAATTCAATATATTATCAATTTCAATCCAAGGATCCAATTGAAGAAATCGAAACTTATGTACTGTATTTATTGCATAATTTAAACCGAATCCGAAAATTAAAAGAAGGAGGACCGAACTGAAACATTGACATCCAATCAATTGCAATCGGAGGACCCAATTGAACTAAATCAAAACTTATGCAACCAAAATCAGGACAAAAACAAAAATCAAAAGTCAAGGGACTGAAGTAAAAAGGTGCACAAATCGGGGGACTCTCCTGCACTTTTACGTGCAGGAGAGAGAGAAAAACGTGGCCGGCGGCTTTAACCGGTCCCCGGCGCGTCCACGGGCATTGTTAGGGTAAACGCGCCGTCGCGGGAGGAAGAAGACGCTCAGGCGAACCGCTCTGTCCGTCGGAAGCTCGTCTCCGTCCACCTTATGACGCCGCACGCACCGCCAGAACAGGGCGTGGGGCGTGAAACAGGTAGGCGCGTGATTCACACGCACTGACAATACCTGGGAAAAAAATAAAAAAATGTGGTCAATTACCGGACAGCCCCTGGACCGAAAGCTAGGTTTTTGTCTTATGCGGGCCCATAACCATAATTAGCCATTTTAAATATATTAAAAAAAACTGTGGCGGACCAGACCGGACCGGTCCGGTCCGTACGCGTGCAATTACATGAGTGACCCTTGCCCTCAAGGTAGTCAAAATCACGAGTCAACTCGCAAACTCGTACGAGTTTGCGAGTTAGCTCAGCAAACCTGGTTGGACCGGTAGAAAAACCGAAACCGGTCAAACTCGTTCAAAATCGGGTTGACTCGTAAAATCAGACCGAATCGGTCTGATTTCACGATCCCAGCTGCTCGGCCTTCGCTCTTCACTTCAGGCTTGAAAAACGAAAAATCATTCTTTCATTTCACAGACGAAAAATAAATAACCCCTCTTTGTCTTACTGTGCCCGAGGAAGGGAAGAAAGAAGATGACAGACAAAGCACAACGGAGGAATGAACTTCAAGCATGGAGGGGGAAAGTAACGGCACTCAAAGTTGTCTTCCTCTTCCATCAACCAAGCATGAAAGTTGAAAGTTTTTCTCATCTTTATTTTTCTCTGCGAAATGATCTTTCAGCTCGGTCTCCTGTTAGGGGAACTCAAGCCCCGTTCATGTTCCAGCCAGCCCTTTCACCCCGTCCCCATTCATGTCACTTGAAAGTTGAAACAGAAGGGTGGGCTTGAAAGTTGAAACAGAAGGGTGGGCTTGAAAGTTGAAATAGAAGGGTGGGCGGCGGCGTGAGAGAGGAGAATGAGGGATTTAGGCATTTAGGGATAAGTTATAATAATAATAAAAAAAGAAGAAGGAGGTTTCTAACTTTCTACTTTCTACCGGGGGGTTTGTTATAAATTAATAATAATAATAATAATAATAATAATAATAATATATACTGGGGGAGGGGTTATGAACTTATGATGATGATAATAATAATAATAATAATAATAATAATAATCTGGAGGTTTATAATAATAATAATAATAATAATAATAATAATAATAATAATTAGCATAAAAAATAGTTAGTATAAAAAATAATTTTAAAAAAATTCTATTAATTTAAGATAATAAATAACATTAATTAATTTTAAATACAACAATCATAAAAAAAATATACAATTACTTGTACGCCAGTTGGAGATTTGTTTTAAATTTGTTAGTTTTTAACTTATGAACTTTCAGCGACATAATTATTTTGTAATGTGTTTTGAAGTTATTTTACATCATGTATGAACCTAAACTAATTAAGTTTTATGTCCATAATTATGCTATTTTGTATTCAGAAATATTTTAGATACGATTTTACGATTTTTCTTCTCACACGATTTTAGCTGTGATTTTACAATTTTTGTACGGACATATTCGAGTACGATCTTTCTACGATTTTACGATCCGATTTTTCGGAGTCCTTTCCGATTCGTGTCAAAATCTCGATTTTGACTACCTTGCTTGCCCTCAGCGCTTTTTACGCGCAGACCGAGCGCTACTTTATCTTATTATCGGGGCTAAAAGCGTCGGTATACTATTCATTTTTTTTTTAAAAAGACAGACTAACAGCCGCGACGCACGACCGAGAAATGACCAGTCCACAGTGAAATGTCTCTATGTGTAAAGTGCCAATGACCCCGAGCTGTTTTAGCTTATACTGTAATTATCTTTTAAAATTTATTTATAATATATAAATAAAAACAATTCAAAAAAACAACTTAAAAAAATCAAGTTTTCTGAAACCTGAGTGGAAAAACAGCTCCAGACAGGATTGGGCCTTGTTTGGGTGGAGGAGGAGTACGTGTTTGGTTGCTGGTTTGCTCTCGGTCGTGGGCCAAGGAAGAAAAGCCCAGGAGAGGTGCACGACGATGATCCATGTGGGTTGTGGGCTTAGAGATAGAAAAGGATGGCTTGCTTAACTTTTTCTCTGGGCTCGTATTCTTTGTAATTAAATGAAACTTTCGTCGACGCACGTGTCCCACAAAGGTCTCCCACGCGCTCCTCCTTCGCTCAGGGTGTGCTCCCCCCTGAAAGAAATCCAGAGTATTACAGTCCCTTTCATCCAAAAGCATGCTTGTCAGGTCACGCTTGGGTTTGCATGTAGATTTTAAGCCTCGTCAGGATAAGATTTTAATTAAATCAAATAAAATATTGATTTAATAAAATAGGGTGCACCTCGTAGATTTTGTAGGGACGTGATTAACCCATCGGATAAATAAATAAATTAAAAGATAACTAATAATTGATTAAACCTTACAAGTCCTCCAAAAGTATGTGCATGTGTGAGCGCGTGTGTGTATTAACGTTACAATTTTCAAATGAATTTACAAATATATGTATTTATATAAATTTATTTTATTTTATTTTATTAACTTCTAAAGTTGAATAAATTATTTTCAAAATGTTGTTAATGCTGGCGAGAGATTAATTCACTTACTAAGCGTGCAAATAACTCAAAAAGGATAATACCACAGATCTCCCTCAGCCAGCCACCGATCTCATCATCGCACCGCTTAAACTTTTGTCTCTCACCTGTACGACGCCGTTCCTTCCCCTCCCCTCCTCTCCTCTCCTCTCCTCTCCCCTCTTTGTAAGAAAGAATCACTTGGATCGACAGGGGAATTAATTAAAGATTTGATTGACTGATCGGGTGTGAGAGATGTCGAAGAAGAAAATGGCGTCGACTATGTCGTTGAAGGACTTTCATGGCGGCTCTATTCCTTCTGATCTCCCTCTACCTTCTGCTCCTGGCGTGTAATCTCTCGCTCTCTTCATCTCAATTTTTTTTTTATTACTTGTCCTTGATTTCGATCTAAATTATTTGTATATTACTTAATTAATTTTCAAATATTAGATCTTAATTTTCTAAGCTAATTAGATTTGTTTGTTTGGCTCGTTTCTTCAGTATGATGAAGCCTAGCTCTGACCGAAACGCGTCGACAAATTGGGGAAATAATTTGATTAGGCCGAAGTCGTCAGGAGCTACTCGTGGTTTTGATGAGAAAGCTTCGTTTTTATCTCACCCGGCGCCTATAGGGAGAAACTTTGACGAGGATGAGCGTAAGCCGCTAGATGGTTCATCTGCTCCTCGTCGTACTATTAGTGATGAAAATGTTCGCGCTTCGGCTTTGGTTCCTCAAGAATTGAAGCCGGGGTATGTTTCTGGTTCGCATGTTAGGGTGCCGGATAGACCGGTGACAAGTCCAGCACCACAGTCTATGAATTTGGGAGCGAGTTTGTCTCCGTTGAGACCGGGAGGGGGGTCGGTTGTAGTTAGTTCGCAGAATTCGGTTGGTTGGGGGGTTAATTTAGCGACAAGTGGTGGCAATGACCAGGGTGCGAATAATAATCCTCCGAATGCTTGGGGAGTGAGGAAGGATGCGATGGCTGTTAATGCCTCGAGGGGTTCATCTATGTCGTCGGGGTCGAATCCGGTGTCAAAGTTTGCTCAAGCAAGTGCGCTTGAAAAGGTGTCTTCAGGATTGTGGCAATCGAAGAATCCTGGTGAACTTTTGCCACATTTGATGTATTCACAGGAGAGTAATGCAAGTCATAGTGTGGATGTGGGTAGGGAGAGGGGTGGTTATGATACTTCAATGGGAGGTCAAGCTGAAAGTGGTTGGGCCACAGGAGACAGGAATCAGGGTGGGGGAAGGACATTACCGAATTATAGAATGGATCAACCTCAAATGCACTCGGAAGAGTTTCATACTGGAGGTATTGTCAGCTCACAAACTCTGCTAGCAATACCCCCAGAACTATCAGAACGACCCAAGTTGAATGTTCTTGCAAAAACTAAAGCATTAGAGAGACCAGAAAATGACTACAGACAGGTATAACATTGTTTTTCTGGTGATGTTTTAATGCTTTCTTCAAGTTGATTGTTTGTTGATTATGATGGTCTCCTCAAATTTTTTTATTTGTTAATATAGGGGTACCAGCAACCTGTAGTATCTGGGAAGATTGAAATGGCCCAAGAATTGTATGGAAAAGAAAATCCTTCAAAGCCAGGGTTGGCTGATACCAAGAGTGGTAGTCAGCCAGCTGAGAGATCACTTGAACGTCCCAAATTGAATTTGAAGCCTCGCTCACAACCTCTTGAACAATCTGATGGAAGTCTTGAAAGAGAAAGGTCTGTGGGATTCTTTTTTTCTTTTTAATCAAATGTAGATGCGTGTTTCTTATTTCTTGATATTTTTTACCGAGTAATTTTCTTATTCTTTTGGCGAGTACAAAGTCATTACTGAAAATAGCATGATGCTTGGTTTGGTGGAATATGTATTTTTTTTAAACAAATCAATATCAAAGTAAGCTTTTGACTTTTGCCAAGTAATTGCACCTAGTAGAGGATTTGCACCTGGGTGCTGTTCCTTGTCTTAGTTTAAGATGGGAACTTTGAATATATTCAGACTGCAATGAATTTTTTGAGCATATAGTACTAATTAATACATGTGTTTTTCTTTATTTTTTCCTGGTCTGTTCCCATGACAAATTATTTCATGCTCCAGTCTCCACAGTATACATGCATATCATGTTGTGTCAATTAGCTAGTCTAATAAGAAAATATCATGGAAGCTTCCTGAAAACGATTTGTTCAACTTGTTTTGTTTATCTATTTCTTTTCATGGATGATATAATATTCTTCTTGTTACTCAGAAGTTGATGTCCAAATTGATCACCTATATGAGTTTTAGCCTCTGGTCTACCTTCTCTTTGTGAATACTTTTGTTTTACAGATGTGGCCTAATTATGCTTATCTATTTCTTTTCATGGTTATATAATAATCCTCCCTAACTCTAATAGCTCATGCTATGGTCTTAGCCAACCTTATCTAGCTTTCCTGAATGCAGTGCCATCCCTAACTGTGGTCAACTTTGCTTGCTTGTTGTTGTTGTGTCCGTTTTCAATCTGTTGGTTCTGTTTAAGGATCAACTGTTATTGCTAACCTAGTTATAATTTCCTGAGGAAGCAGTGGCAGAGCTAGGATTTTTTCCAAGCATGGGCAAGGCAGAGAAAAGAGGATTAAGGTTGTTTGATTAATGTAGAGAGAGGGTCTGTGGGTATTGAACCAAACGGGTATTTGGAACTTTTTGGGACACAGTAGCCATGGTCCTCACTGTTAGGGGGAGGAAGTGGTGCATGGCTGTGGTTGGCATTATGCTTAGTATGGAGTGTTTTTACCCTTATCCTGACAGAAACAGTGATTTATGTTCATGTTTTAACACCACTCCAAATAAAACGTGCATGCTTTATTTTCTGATCAGCTGCATTAGAGAATAAGGGATCTGTTATGTAGCTTCGTTTTATTTTATTTCTTTTGCCTTTGGGAAAAGTTATTTTTATACTAGAGTGAGGGGATTGGAAGATTGGTTGGAATTGGAAGGTTGGTTGATTGTTTGTTAGTTGACTACAATCCCCCAATAGCTGCAGGTAGCCCTCAAGTGTTTTTCCTCTTGACAACCAGGGATATATATAGCTGCCTCGGCTCTATTGAAAAGATATTAAACTATGCTTTCTGCAAACAAAGGCTTGTTGCCTTGAATTTCTGTAACTGTGCTAACTGTTCTGGTCTAAGATGCCAGCTTTATGTTTGATCAGTAATTTGACTTTCATCATCAAATCACCCTTTTGTGTTAGCTGTACGTACTGTTTTACGGTTTGTACACTGCCAAGTGCACTCCAGCATCTTGTGTCAGACACTTCTGCCATGTTTCTTTCCCATATTGCAATATACCAACTCTGCCCTTTAGCCGGGTAGGTGTTGGGTAGTTATCTGCCAAGTATCATTTAACATCTGATGCCTTCTGTTATTGATGCAGCAGGAGTTCATTGTTTGGCGGTGCTCGTCCACGGGAATTGGTATGTATTCTGTCATTTATCATATGATTATTCCAGAGTTATGAATATTTGCTATTCATGGATTATTTTATGCATTTACACCATTATTTTTCATTTTTTATGCTTTTCATGTGCGCACTGATGCTCCTCCTCTCTCGGTGTTTTAAATTTATCTTTCTGAGATGAGCTTTTAGATTTTTACTCATCTTCATTATCAGTTTGGTTCTCTAAATTTGCCCCCATATATTTCACCGATTTAGATGATGTTGTTTAGTAATTTGCATTAAGTTCACAAATAACTTTGCACATTTCTCTCAGGTTCTCAAGGGGCGAGGCGTAGATGACATAGCAATTAATAACCTTGACATGAATCATTCGCCCAACAGGTAGTCATTCTCTCCACAATTTCAGAGATTGATATTTTGCTTGGTATAACTTGCTTTTCTTTTATATTGGATGCCACTTCTACTTCCAATTATTGATTATCTGGTGTCATTAATCGAGTTTCATGAGCTGATTTTATTTCTAGTTCTCCCCGTTATAATCTCCATGTCTTTCATTCCATATAATGGCACCATTCCTTTTGTATTTTAATCGATACTCTCTTACTCGTGATGTCTACTAATATCTGCATATATAGGCATGACTGAAAATAGATCTAAAGATAAGTAATTGCTAATGATGCTTGAATACTTGTGCATGAAGGGTGGATTCTCCCAAGAATGAAATTACATCAGAACATGCGGCGCCACCTGCTCACCAGAGTCAGAAAAATGACAACCGAGGGGCTACCGGCAGAAGAAACGGGAGGGATTCTGAGAGGAAAGATCAATGGATGGACCATGAGAAAACTGAAATTGAAAGGAAGAACTGGAGGAATGATAAATGGAAAAGCAGCAAGGATGCCAAAGACCAACGACCTGAAGCTGAAACTTGGCGCAGACCTAATGAAGAACCAAAAACTGCTTCACCTGATGCTGCAGGAAACCGCCCTGGTAAGGTATCATCTGCCTTGGAGCTAGCTCAGGCATTCTCAAAGTCAACCTCTCATCCAAAGAGTCAGAATATACCTTCTTCTCAAAGAGGCACACCTGGAGGTAATGATCAACCCTTTTCACGACTGACAGACACCCGTAAGCATCACTCATCGCCAACCACACGACACCGGATAAATGGTTACTGAATGACAATTGAAGGCACTGAATCAATCGCCTAGTCGTGGTTTATTATCACCAGGCATTGTTTTCATTTGAAGGGATTTCAAGAGAGCATGATATACCAGGAGCTCATCGCAATATCTATATTAGCATATGATTAAATTGCAACCAATTTTTAGTTCTCCTTAACTTATTTTTATTTTACTGGTTCCTTTTCCCTATACTCCTTTTATGCAAACGGAGCTGTGTTGTTTTGTTTTTTCTTTTCTTGATAAAAAAAAAAAAAGAGTTAAAGTTTTTCCGGGTTTGAATCGGATTTGTTCAAGTCAATTGAGTTTTAATCCTTCAACTAAAAACCTAGTATGAATCAAGCTATATGCTTGAGTTTTCGGATTACTTATCCGGCTGCGCGGCATTTGGATGGAGCGTGTGATATCATTCGATGGTTAAACATGATCTTCCACCATGTTTTTTGAAGTGTCACCATGTCCCTTTTCTTATAGTGTGACACGTGATGGCATATGATGATCGAATTGTCGTCGATGATTCTTTCTTTCTTTCTTTTTTCTCTCATTCTAGATAAAAGTGCATGATTGTACTCTTTGTTTTTTTTTTTCAATCCTTATATTTTGATTTTTAATTTCGTTCTTACTTCTTTCATAGAAATTTCCTTTCAATTACAATCTATCACAATTTTTTTTTTCATTTCGATTTTTTTTCTTTTTCTTTTGAATTTATTTTCATGGCCCTCCTATTAATGTTTTATTAGATTTAATTTCATCTTTTAATCAAAGTTTATGTTGTTTTATTTTTTACAATATGACCCCTATTTTTTATAATGTTTTTTTTTGTTAAAGTTATTTTTTATTTATTTTAACCTAAACTTGTCTCAAATCTTTTTGTATAACTGATTTTTTTTTTATGGTTCATCTTTTGTCATTTGATTTGTTGAGGATTTGACTTCATTTTTTATAGTGTCTATGATCTTTTTGACTTGAATCACGAGTTTATAAAGTTAATATCATTCAAAAAAAAAAAATTCTTTGCTTATTTTTTTTATTATCTTACCATTCTGCTTTGGTTTCTCTCTCTCTTTCTCTAATATTGATTTTGTAATTATCTTTTATTTCTTTTCAAAGGATATGTCTTGGTCTCATGACCTAGATTATAACTTTTGCATATCTTTTTGGAATAGAAGTTTTTTCTTAAAATTATTTTGTGTATGTTATAATTTTTGAAGATATTATTCTAATTCATCTATATATATATATATTTTTTGTTTTATATAAATGAACTTTATTTTTAAAAATAAAATATTTATTTTTAAATAATATTTCATATATATCAAACTTTGCTTGATATTTATGTGCAAAAAGCACATCAAAATAACCTACATATCTAACATTGTTTTTGAATTATTTTTATAACCCATGGCAAAGCTATTGTTAAATAGCTAGCAGACAGCACGGCACAAATTAAAAACTTGATCAAAACATAAACGGTGTCGGAGAGAACCCGGAAAATGACATCTGCGCAGTAAGGTTTCGAGCCTCTGGTTTTTTCATCACTTTGCTAGCCAGTGCCTTGACCACTATCTTCTCAGTAGCCTCAGCTGGTTTTCTCCGTCTAGATGAGATCTTCTTGTCTTCCGATATAGCCGAAAGGGCCGGACGCCATGTTCCACGTCCTCTTGATTTGCTTCTCCTTCCACTTCCTGGCGCTAGCAGTGTAACATCACCATTAATCACGGTGGCAGCTACTGCTGCTACCGCCTCCTCCACCGCCTCCTCCGCCTCAGCAGCTGCTGCTATATCCTTGATTGAGAAGGAACATGAACCCAATCGTGCTAAGAACTTCATGGTTTCTACCGTGTTTTGGTTTCTTTCGAGAGATGAGCTTGGAGCTGTTTAGAATGGTGTTTCCAACCATTAGAATATATAGGCATGCAGGATTGTGTTGGAGAACAGTGCCTGCCCTATCCTTGCGTTTCATAGGATTAATAAATTTGGTGGGGACCTGATATATTGCGTAATGAATAGGGAAATATATGGCCTGCCGGAGAAGAAAGGGTAAGACATGTTAGTTTGATTTCCACATTATTGTGGAAGACTTGAATTTTGGGAAAGAGAGGTAAAAACATATTCTTATTTATTGGTATTACAATCTATCTATCTATATATATTATGATTTAATAATTTTATCTAGATTAAGTTTTTTTTACTATAAAATCAATATATATATATATATAAGCAGTTCAAGGAGAGGAATGTTGTTGTTTCATAACTTTATAGTTCTAAAAATGATTTTACAACAAATAAACTCAAATATAAGCATAGACGTGTGCGAAATACATGATTATTTTAAGACTAAAGTTTACTTAGTTTCTAAAAGACTGATATAATGACAAAAAACTTGTGATATTCACAGTAGATCTCGAATTCGAATCAAGACATGTATCTTTTACAAGAGCCTGAAACAATCAAAATTTTACTGGTTCACTTGTGTTTATATAATATGCTTTCTAGAAACGAGAAAGAAGCTCACCTAGCTTAAAACCTATCTCCTAAAAAAATTGATTCATGATCTTATTTTTAACTTCTTTTAACGTAGGATTAAAAGCTTTAAAATTTACAAAATATCCAAAACAAGAGTTTTTTAAAATTATTTTTGTGTTATTTCATAATTTATTTTAAATGTTTGGTGCTAAAATACGTTTTTATTTACCGAGGGTTCGAGCCCCTACCTTTCCGCACCGAGGACGCAAGCTCTTCTGGCTTCAATCAATGGAGAACCGAACGATAGAAAGACAGCTGGTTGAGTCGAATCTTTGAGCTCAAACACACCCATCAATTACCCCATGCATGCATGTTCTTTAAAAGTTTTTTTTTTATTTTTTTTTTGCATTTTCCTTAAATTATTATTTCATGGGCCCATTTATTTCCATGGGACATTTATTCAGTCCAAGCATTGAGGAAGAATGTGCGAGGATTGTCGCGGAGGCAAATATCTTGGCTAAAAAGTTGTCAAATTTGTGGCTTCAATGCTTCGTCCACATAATTCTTCCCGACAATCACAGCTAGTAGGGAAACTTGCTCTCCTAGGCAAGCAATTTATCAATGGAAATGGCCCATGAAAGTATCAAATAACTATCTTATTTAAAATTTTAAATTATTAAATAAGATTCTAAAATAGTATTATATGCTTGATTTTTTATCGAATAGAATGAAAATGATGAAATTTGAATTAATGGCCGTTGGATTAAAAGACTCATAGAACCATCTTATATAAAATCTTAAGCTAATAAATGAGATATTAAAATATAATTTATATTATTATTTAATTGAAAGATACAAGTCCATGTCGAAATGAAAACTCTCTGCTGTGCGGTTGCTTTCACTTCATTTATGTTTGCTAGGCTTGAGAGGTATCGTATCTGCACATTCAGGCAACTTAGCGAAGCCATTGATTGGTAGAATATTCCACAGATTTAACTGGTATCAAGATTTGATTTGACCTAAAACTCGTATTGTGAACTGGTAGGGTAAACTCATGGCTTGGCCTGTTAGCTTCGGTCCATTGAAAAATCGATATTGATTTTAAATTTTTTAAATGAAATTTGTTTTTTCAAGCTCATTAATTCAGATCTTAATATACCCAAGGAGTCCTGGCGTGAATGGTGAGGTCGCTCACGTCCCTTAAGAGAGATCTAGGGTTCAATCCCTACTCTTGTATGAAGCTGGCCATTTGGGGAGCACTTTCACCCCTTCGAGGCCCACCCGGTACGAACGTGGATAAATCTGGACCAGTGTCTAGGACACCGTGTGGTTTATACAAAAAAAAAAAATCAGATCTTAATATGGTTTGAGTATTTCGGTCGAGTTGTAGTTAGGTCATCCGGATTTGATTAAACCAACTTGTAATCTAGTTTCGAAGGCTAAAAAAATTTGATTTTCCAACATGGATCGAACCGCAACCTCCTTAGTTATAAAACCTCATTTAGGGTATGACTCAAGTTAAAAAATAAAAAAGGTCAACTAAATTTATTTTTAAATAATCAAAATGTTATTTTAATAAAATTGATTTTTAAAAAAATTAATGGGTCAAGAGACAAGTTAGAATTCCCACTCCAATAGAATCATTAATTGCTCCGAGGGCTGGTTGAAATGGTAAGAGACAAACTTGTTCACATGGAGATCCAACATACGAGTCGAGCCACTTACTTTTTATATCCATGTCCCATAAATATTGATCTTTAATTGCATATATAATATAAAGTTTGCATTTCCACGTATAGAACCTGTTTTAGAGTGCATTTCAAAAATATTTTAAAAAAACATTTTAAAATAATATTTTATCATCTTACATGTATTTCAATTAATTTTATAAATTTTAAAATTAACAATTATATAAATTCTTTGTCTCGCTCTTTCCGAGCTCCCCCTGTGTTTGGAAATAGCAATGATCTCGTTAGCAATGATCGAGGAGTTGTCTAGTTTAAAACCTTTAATCGAGCAATTAAATTTCCATTTAAAAAAAAAAAGTATGAACACAAAATAATATGTTAATTAAAATAAAAATAACCGGTATCCAGATCATTATAATTGTTTCGAACAAGATCTCGAAGACATTCAAAATCCAGCTCCTCTCGACATGAAACAGTAAGGCTCAAGCCACAAAATCACCTGTTCTTCTCCTTTTTCAATTAACAATGGCGATTACAAGAGTCTGAATTAGGAGCGAGCAAGTGAAATGCTGCTTGAATCATCTGATTTCTGAATTTGTCATATCCTATCAAGGAATTAGGATAATTCAGATAACCTGATTATTATTTTTTACATATTATCCCACTAAATTTACTGAAAACACTAAATTTATTGGGATTTTTTTCAGTATTACCCAAATTATTTAATGGATATGAAGATCCCATGTCTCAATTTGTTTTTTACACCAGCTATCCGAGTTGGTTCGGGCCTTTAGTTAGCTTAAACTAGCTGAATAAAATCTTAAAAAATCTGTATGAATCATGGAGAGAAGACTAATTTGATCAACTGGAGACATGACTGTAGAGCAAACAAAGCAAAAGCTTCCCTTTAGCAGTGATGGAATGCGCCATCGAAATCACAGGATTCTTATTGGATTTTCTTGTAAAGGTGACAGAGACTTATCTTCCTGTGTGGCAAAGCCATACTGCTCTGCTGAAACAAATAATTCATTCCAAATGTTAGCGAGACAAGTGATTTCTCGAATCAGAATCATATCATCTATCTATAGTAGTTTTATTTTTTGGGGCATCAATCAAGAGCTGCAAGGAATGTACCCGGCCCGTGTTAAAAAATTATTTTATCTAAAAATTTAAATTTAAATTGGTAGCTAAGATTCTAGAATATAATTACACCCCACCCCATCAAATAAAAATCTTTTGATCTTGAAACTTGTATATATCCACATTATCTTGTGCTTGATTTTTATCAAAAGAATAAAGATGGTGAGATTCGAACTCATGACCGCTGGGTCAACAAGGCTCTAATACCATATTAACAAATCAAATTTTAGATAAAATGATCCTTTAACATTCAACCCTCTCTCTGGTTGGTGCCCATCTTGTGTAAGGTGTTCCTTTCAATCAAGAGACGTTACGTAATGATAAAGAGATTACGATCATGCATAATAAATTTCAAATTTAAATTAAAATATTTATTTTTATAAAAATCTGAAACACCCTAGATTTAGATTTAGTTGATTATTTAGATTCATGAAATATATTTTATTAGAAAAAAGTAACATTACAGGAGTGATGAGTAACTTATCAGGTTATGTCAAGAAAGCTAGAAATGATCATACAGGAGCACGAAGTACAGCTTGTTGTCATGTTTGATTTGCACTAAGTTACGCAAGAAATTATTTCTTACTTTATTCGAAATACGCACTCGATTACAAAATAGAGTTTCGTGCTTTCCAAAACGATGAGCTCGTGTAAGTCATCATGACTCGAAAGGATTTAGTCACTGTTTGAAAATGAGTTCATTTTGTTTTTTAAAGTATTTTTTTAGAAATATATTAAAATAATTTTATTTTATTTTACTTTTAAAAAATTATAAGTATATATAAGTGATCTAAAAATATTATTATTTTTTAAATATAAAAACTATAAATATATATTTTTTAATTATTTTCAAAAATACTCTTAAAAAGTTTAATAAAAAAACCCATTTCCTCATAGAAGGCCAACAATAGAATCTATCAACAGAATAATCAAATCATTTGATCATAGACATCCAAGAACCACCATAATTTCTCAGCTCTGTCAAATCACAAGCTGTATTGGGTACAACTTTGTGGGCAAAGGTCTCCTACGGAGAAGAATCAATTTATTGAAATTTGTTCCAAATGATATAAAGCACGAAAGAGTCCAAGCAATTTCTTGTTTCGTGTATCCCTATCAAATGATATGTATACCTTACCGAAAGGTATCCAAGGAAAATCTCACTAAATGGAGGGTGAAATTAAAAAAAAATCTAAAAATATAATTAAATCAACATAAACTGAAGTAAATCATGATATAATACATCAATGTGGACAGCTTGTGGCACAGCCTAAACCTCATCGTATCTAAAAAGTTCATGTGAAAGTGTTATGGTGATGGGCATGAGTCACACATTTTATGAGAAATAACCCTAAAATCATTCGTGGGAAGAGGTCTAGTTTGTCTTTAGCTGTGGCATTACATGGAACAGGAAACAAATTAAAGTTTATGTCACATGCATCATTGTGTACGTTAAGGGATGGAAATGAAAGGTAGCCATCAATCACTAACTCAATGGCAAAAAATAACACATTTAGTAAAACTATTAATCATCGGATTTTGTTTTAAGTGGCATTCTATGTTAAAAAATAATATAAATTATATTATGGACCTCACTTATAAATTTAAGTTTTTAGATTAGATGGTTTCTTAACATGATATCAGAGTCTTGTTGACCCAGCGATCACGAGTTCGAATCTCACCACTCCCATTCTATTTGATGTGGGTCTATGCAAGTTTCAAGGCCAAAGAGCTTTTATTTAAGAAGATAATAATATAAATCATATTATGAGCCCTCACTTACAAGTTTAAGTTTTTAGATAAGATGGTTCCTTAACATTCCATTAGCACAAATTCGACAAAAGAGTGGCTGGCTGAGACAACTTTCTTAACCTAATTAAGCTCTGCCTTTCCAGTGAGAAATCACAACAATCACTAGATTAGAGAAAATAGCTTATATAAGCTACAATATCAATCCAAATTAGCCACTGATTATCCTTCTTAATGGTAGTTTAATAACACACATGAGGCATAATGTAGATAATCCTAGGGTGTCATTGACCCGACATCGATGAATATCGATGATCTCATCTTTTTGTTAACTAGCTAGCTTTAGCTTGATCTCAGCTACCTGTAAGATGATGAATGGAACGACAGTTTAGACCAGTGCTGTTAAATTGTTTAGACTGTTTCGTAAGTTAAAAAAAATAAGATACAATGATATAGTTTTATTTTGTTTAAAATTTTATCATGTTTCAGAAATTTCATCTAAATTTCAGCCGAAATGTTTTAACTTTATTCTGTCCTTTCCATTTCGGTCAAATAATATTTGTTTTTTAAATAATGAATAATTTTTAGAATATCAATCACATCTCTTAATCTGACAATTAGATTAAGATGAAATTTTATGAGGAGTCTCTTGACATATATATTATGTTAAAATTTCAGAGCAATCAGATAATATAATGACCTTGCGAGATTGATGATGACATTCTTCTAATATTATACATGTTCATAATTTTATTCAAAAAAATTATTTTATTGTGTCTTTTTTATATTAAATTGCAAAATTATAAATAATTTTATTTTTGTATTTGAACTTATTTTTTTTAATCAATATATTTAATTATATATATATATACACACACAAACAGTACAACTCTAAAATAACATGTCAAAACATTCTATTTCAATTGAAAAAACAAAATATCAATCAAAACAGAATTAAAAACTTCGGTTTAGACCAGTACTCCACATATTTAATTTGATGGTCAAGATGAAGCATATGTGCTTATGCCCTCATGGATTTTATCATGGATACCTTTCATTTTCAGCCATGTCTTTGATTTCAGCAAGGAAAAGATAGTAAAAACTAAAAGAAAGTAAGTGAGAGTGCAGTGTTTGTCTGCATTAATTCTACTTAACCCTGGCAGTACTGTTGTCATTTTAATGACTCAAGGTTCATAGATTTGTAATTTGTTGGCTCCATACTATGTGGAAAATTGTTTTTCAAGAACCTCTGCCTGCTATATATACAAGGTTCGAGTAGCATATAAACTAGCTCTCAACTCTCCTCTCTCTCTGTCCCTCTCTGAATCCCCACATATTTAGAGCACTAAAGCTACCTATAGATGGATTTGCTAAACATAGACCTCATTTTTCTCGAAGAACTTTGCATCCACAAACAGATAAAACCCTAGCTCTTCAATCTCAACTACCAATATTCATCAGACAAGTGCAAAGAATTAGCATATATATCCAAAGGGCTTTCCTCTCTAGCTTCCTCTTAGTTTTCACCTTCCATGCATGTTAATTAAAATAAACAGAAACCCTAACACTTCTTCTTTATTAGATCGATCTCCTTCTGCTAGCCATGAAAACTGAACTGAGAGGAAACAGCAATACCTCCATCTCTCTTCAAAACCCTAGTAGTACTCTCTTCAGCAACCCTCAAAGCTCTCTCTCCGGTGCACTTAACGGGTGTCTTGGTAGCCTTGATGGAGCCTGTATAGAGAAGCTTCTGCTTCACTGTGCTAGTGCCTTCGAACACAATGATGGGACTTTGGCTCAACAAGTGATGTGGGTGCTCAACAATGTTGCTTCTTTGGTTGGTGACCCTAACCAAAGGCTCACTTCTTGGTTTCTCAGGGCACTTATCTCCAGGGCATCCAAGGTTTGTCCTACCGCCATGAATTTTGATGGTGGCAGCACGATTCGGAGGAGGAACATGCCTGTCACCGAGCTTGCTGTGTACGTCGATCTTATCCCTTGGCACAGGTTTGGATTTTGTGCATCGAACAGTGCTATTTTGAAGGCAATTGAAGGATACTCTAAAGTTCATATCTTAGATTTTAGCATCACTCATTGTATGCAGTGGCCTACCCTTATAGATGCCTTAGCCAAAAGGGCTGAAGGTGCTCCATCACTCAGGATTACAGTTCCTTCCTGTAGACCACCAGTCCCTCCTTTTCTTAATGTATCGAGTGAAGAAGTTGGTCTCCGTTTGAGCAATTTCGCCAAGTTTAGGGATCTTCCTTTTGAATTCAATGTGATTGATCACGGCCCATCTTCTTTTACTTCAAGTGATCAAATTATGTCCAAAGAATCTTCTCATGACTTGTATTTTGAGTCACTGCTGAATCACTTGACTCCTTCAATGCTAGACCTTAGAGACGACGAGGCCTTGGTGATAAATTGCCAAAACTGGTTAAGATATTTGTCTGATGAGCAAAGGGGAAGTAATGTTCAAGATTCCTCCTTAAGAGACGCTTTCATTTGTACAGTAAAAGGCTTCAATCCTTGTATTGTAGTTGTTGTCGATGAAGATTCTGATTTAAGTGCTCCAAGCCTCTCTTCCAGGATCACTGCTTGCTTCAATTATCTATGGATACCATTCGATGCCTTGGAAACTTTCTTACTGAAAGATAGTAGCCAAAGGTTTGAATACGAGTCTGATATTGGTCATAAAATCGAAAATATTATCAGTTTTGAAGGGGTTCAAAGGATAGAGAGGTTAGAATCTGGGATTAAATTATCACAGAGAATGAGAAATGCTGGGTTTTCAAGTGTTTCATTCTGTGAAGGCACAGTTGGTGAAGTTAGATCCTTGCTAGAAGAGCATGCTAGTGGCTGGGGCATGAAAATAGAAGAAGATCATATGCTGGTACTCACATGGAAGGGTCACAACTCAGTTTTTTCCACAGCCTGGGTTCCAAATGCTTCAATGCAGGATTAAGATGTTGACGGGGTTGGTTAATTTGATTTTCTTCCTTCAAGAGGGTCCAGTTGAAGATCATGCGATGATCACAAATAAGAACTGTTTTTCCTCTTTGTCGAGAGGCTACATGTTTTGAGAATTGATGACCTCATATTCACCTACGGATTTTCTCTCCAGGCATGAGCACATGAATCAAAGTACATTTTGTCTCTGTATCAGACAAAATCCTCTGTAACTTTGTTTTCCCATCCATCTGTTTTTAATAGGTTTGAAAAATAACTTGCTATTCTATATACATGCCTATTACTACTCTACTAAACGAATTGAACAAGTATATATGTGGTGTTTCATTGTTAATACTTTAATTAGTTTTTAATTTCATCTTCCAACATTTTATTGATTTTGAGTTGATTATTATAATTGTTTTTTATTTTGTTTTCTATGAAGTGATCATAATCTTAACAGACATAATAACATTTTTGTTATCATATCATTGGTAAAAATAATTTCAAAAAAAAGGTTCTTAAACCCAATAAAATTCATGATCTTGGTTAAGAGTTTTCCAAGTTAAGTTATAACTGATAGGTGAGGCTCTAAAATATGATCTGTATTATTTTCTAACAGAATATTATTCTCTAAAATATGCAAGTTAATTTGAAACCAAGTTAGGCAAGGAGATGAGTACAAAACATTCAAGGTTGATCCTCAATGAGTCAAGTTTAATATATAACAATGTCAAATATTTTTTAATTCTAACTTCCAATTTGTTTTCTTTCAACTCAATTTTTATTTTATTTTTTAAAACATTTTTTTATTAAATATTCGATTAATTTTGAATTGATATTCATAATTTACAATCTTAAATAAACATCCCTAAATTTTACTGATATTAAATTTTACATGTGTTTGTTTGTTTATTACTAGTCATTAAAGTTGTTTTTAAACCTTTCTAGTTAATTGAGTCATATCAAGATAATCTCACACAATTTAATTGGATTAGGCCACACTGGAAGAGGAATGTGATACTTGAGTCCACATCTATGCAAAATGATGAGTCTCAACTCTTGTCACTTCATCAAATTAATAAAACAAAGAACAGAAGAAATAAGAGAAGTTTTGGATTCTTTTAAGGAAAAACAAAGAGGGTAGTTAACTATGTATTTGTCCTTGTAAATTCACCAATCTTCCATTTCTCTCAACATAGTTTAAACCTCTCAAAGTTATCTATAGAGTTTTAAAAATGTTTCAATTTCACCTTTTATTACTAAATAACCAACAAAAAATTGACCCTTTTCAATTTTTTTTGTTTTATTTACCTTTTCTCATTTCTTTTCCTCTTACACAAAATAATTTCCCATAAAAACTACTAAATAACTTTAAAAAACAAAAATCAAATTAAAATAGTTAAATACTTAATAAACAAAAGTAAAATTGGAATATTTTGAAGATTAGAAGGGTAACATTGAGAAATGACATGGCCATCAAATATAATAAAAAATTAAACTCTAGATTACAAGATTCCAAATTATCAATAACAATTACCAGAGTCAAAATCCCTACCTCTAGGTAATGTTTTTCAAACACCATATTAAAATCAAGTTCCACTCAAGAATCAAACATAAAAAAAATAAAAAAATAAAAAGAATTCAAGACAGAAGAACTTTACTAGAAAACGATCGAAAAGTAAAATTTTATCTCCTAGGAAAGATCCAAAATCAAGTCATTTGACTCCAACCATTGTATTTACCATTTCAGTTAGAAATATGTGTAAAGATACATAAATTGAGATTGCATTCAATCACGCCTCTCAATAAAGAAAAAGCTCTTTCCAACTTTTTGAAAAGAAAACAAAGAAAGTGTCATTGCACTTATGGGCTAGTGCCGAGTCTGCATATATAAAGACTCAAACTGTTAAATTGGGAAGGCTAAAGAGATGGGCTTACGTTACTGAGTGCATAATTTTCTTGCCCCTTCACGTGAAATCTCTGCAGCAAATGGAAGTTATGCCCTAGCTAGGGCATGCATCATTTATTTTGTAGCTAATCTGTGCCTAACAGGCTATTCTCTCTCTCTCTATCTCTCTATCGTGAATACCACATGATTTACCTACCATTTTGTGACAATTTCTAAATTGTTAGGTCAATTTCATTGATAACCTCCCCAGCTCCCACTTGTATCCTGTACATATATATTCCTTGCTACACAAGGAAGATTATGCCCTGGAACTGCAAAGCATTAACTGGGATGAAGAAAAAAACTTGCCATTTCTATTCATTTGCCTGGAATGGTGGAAATATTATTTGGCTCCCCATGTAGCACATGAACATGTGAAGACCATTAAGGCTAATGGAATCTTTTAACTGGACAAGTAAAATGGAAGAACTCTGACAATGTTCATCTCGATTTATAGCCCAGTCTGTATTCCCACATGAACTAGAACAAGAGGAACAAATCCTAATTCTCTGTCTTACGATGGTGAGCAAATTAAACGTTTAGGTTAGGTTTGATTCGGAATATAGGATGAAAGAGAGAGATACGTGACAAAGAAGAAGAAGAAGAAAAAACACGCTGAATCCGTGAAAATAGAGAAGAAAATCATTTCTGGAATAAAATGAGTGAGATTTTATATATTTCTTCTATTTTTTTTTTATATCAACACATTTAAGCCATTAAAAGAATAAATTATTAACTAATTGTGAGTTAATCCAACATCAGTCCATTCCAAAATACAATGCTCCAAGTGTTTTTGAAATTTGAAACCATCAGAGACAAAAGAGAAAGGCTCTTTTTGCCGTCACTTCCTCTGCTAAAATCTTGCAAATAATTGGCTTTGTCTTTCCAAAGCGTAACATCAAGATCCCACAAATATGATTTAATGTTTATAATTAACCTGCAAATCTAGAGATAACCTTACTTGGAAAGATCAGTGACAGCAATGTATTGACTCCTAGCAAAAAAGAAAATGAATTTATAATTAATTTGGACCCGTGATTTGCTGTGCATAATTGTTTTCTCTAATTAAATGTGTAAGCAACTCTCTATGCCTATTTATTGGATGTGCAAATCAACATCGTGATGATTTTGGCTATTAATTAGACAAAGTATTCGCAGCCGGACAAATATTTATGGAATTTTAAATTAATTCCATGCAGAAATTAAAAAAGAAAAGAAATCATTATTTCCTTCCTTCGTCTCTCAATATTTCTAATCAAAGAGGACGACGTCGGTTTGGCTCTTCTTTTGGGATTCCAAAGGGAGATGATTGGCTAATGATTCCAGGATCCATTTTTTCTGACCTGTTGTTATCATGAGTTCCAAAAAGATTAATCAAGTTTTGTCTCTTCCGAAGAAACTGCCCTCAATATTCCCACGAAATACCAGGAATGCCACTGGTCCTTGAAAGCTGACCAGACACCGCAAATAAGAGCTTTCTGCGGGGGTGAAAGTGTCTTTGAGCATAAGAAGTTGACGGAACGGAGGAGTTGTGCGGTGCTTGCTTCGTGCGGTGCTTCCATGTCGTTGCCGTAAGAGAACGTGCTGCTGCCTACAACATGCAGTTGAACCCTATTGAAAATAAACAAGACCTTATTAAACTTAAATTAATCGATATTTAAGACAAGAGCCGTGCTTAATTACACACACAATTTTTGTCCTCAATTCAGAAAGATTTATTTCAAGAACAACGAGTGAAAATTGATATTTTTAGATTATTTTGATGTATTTTTAAATAAAAACGCTTTAAAAAACAACATCAGAACACTCCAAAACAAACATTTATTTGATTGATTCATTTAAAAATCAATGTGCAAATTATTCCCACTTATAAACTAGATGGAACTAAATTCTAAATTAAGTTAATTTGACCAATTATTTATTCACGTCTATAAATATATAGCCATTCAATTATCTCATAAAATCCCCTTAATTATGATGCTAACATGCGTCAACGATGTAGCAAGCAGGGGGGCTCTTTGTGGAACCACTTCTCGGGGACCATTAGAAAAAGACTCGAGTCCACCATCACACCTTCCAAAAGAGAGGTCCAAACAGAGAGGATTCGGTCGTTATCCAGCATAAATATTACTCACATGAAGTTTATATAAGAAAGACAGGTAAGGGCGAAAAAGATTTCGAGATCCAACTTGAATTTTAAATTGTTTTTCACATGCAGAGATTAAATTGATGTTGTTTTATATATTTTTATGATTATTTTATGTCACAAAACACTTTTTAATCAAACATTTTAGGCTCCTATGGTTAATTACAAGAAAACAAGCCATCTTCTTGGTGTGATCGAGCACTGTAGTTTTTTTCTGACTGAAACTTAAAATATAGAGACTTGTGAGATACAGTGAGATCGAATAAGAAAGAAGCAAAGCCAGCCAAAAAGCTTCAATCCAAAGCCAAGGGTCATCTCCTTCCCAAGAATATCGCCAATTTCATGAATATAATAAATCTTTTTACTATATTGATGAATAAAATACTCACCATTATCTTTTTTTAATTAGAGGTTGTTTACCAAATGCTGTTTTTTTATTTAATATCCAAATAGTTTTTACAGGAATGTCAGGTTGGGGTGAGTGCCTAAGTGGTCACACGCATACCATCAACTGTTATGCTCTCCCCCTCTCTCTCTCCCCCTCTCTCTCGTGTTATAATATGGGCCACTATATATCTCCTAGGTGTCTTTACACAGCTTGTTTGCTTCCTGCAGTTCAATGTTTGAGTTGTGTCTCTCTGAAGGTATTTGCTTGCTCATGCAAGTGCAACCTAGTGGCTAGCCACCCAATTTTGTGAAACCAAAGTCAGAAATTTACCTCTTTTTGTTTGTCTTCTTCCCCATCTCAAGTATATGGCTTAATATTCTCTTCTGCACTATCATTTTGTCTTCCCAAATCTGGATCTTTTCTCTTACAATACAAGTTCCAAGAACGAGAACTGAAAAGAAATAGAAAAGAGTCTTTATTTGAGGTGGGTTTTTAGTTTGTTTAAAAGGGTCATGGCAGTTTGCTGTGATCTTGAAGTAGATGTCAATGGAGAAGAGACTTTCATGGTGGATAAGGTAAAAACAAGAAGAGAAATCATGTATTCCTCTTTTCATTTCCTTGTAACTTTTTAGGACTTTAAGGTTATGAATTTTAGTCTACTTTAACTAATCTTTTCTCTCTAATTTTTCTTCTTACTTAATTTTACTCAATGCTGTTCACTTCACATAATTGCTGACCTTGGTTCAGCTTGCGTTGTTTTGCTTTAATGGATATTCATTAGTTCTGTTTTTTTTTTTTTTTTTAATATAATGGCTGTTAAATGTGGAATTTGAGTACTTTCATGGTTTTTGCATCAATTCTCTTGTGGTGATTTTTATATTCATCTGTTCTGCTTTATCACACCTCTGTGATTTCTATGGTTGTACTGCCAACTGCATTAAATTTACACCTACATTGCAGTGTTGTGGGGCATATTTTTTCGTGCTAGCTGCTTCATCTTCTTCTTCTCTTCTATTTTGGGCTCCTGCTAACTACCATATTGTAGGGCTTTATCTTCTGATCTGGCCCTATCATTTATTGCTGCTGTTATGGGGATATTAATGTTTCTTAACTTTATTTGCTTTTATTCACTCCTTTTGAGAAGGACTTATTAGTTGCTTTCATGGAATTTAATACACTGTTTATTACCCTTGTTTGCTGGGTTGTTTGGCAGAGATCTTTTCTTTTGATTTTACAATTTATGTACAGCTTGTTGTCTATAATGGCATCACACCTTTCTTTTGCAGATTTTAGATTCAATGAGTTCATTCTTTTTTGGAAGGTTTTTAAGGCACTGAAATGTTCTGTATTGAAAGTAATTGAGGATCGTCTTTATTGCACATCTCCTCAGTCACTGATAGCTAGTTATCTAGCTAGATTGAATGCTTCCCACTTTCTTAACTTCATTAGATAAATCACCTTTATCAGTGGTAAAAACAAAATTGTAGCTTTAATTTCTTCTATGATTTGTTTCTTCATTAAATCTCAGATTTGCTTTCTCATATTTGTTTTTTTGGATATTTGCAGAAGGTAATTGCTCCATATTGTGGCAGATTAAGCAAATTATTTGGTAAATCAACAGGCAGTGCAAGAAATTTGAAGGTGATATTCAATGACTTTCCTGGTGGGGCTGAAAATTTCGAACTCCTGTCAAGATTCTGCTACAATAATGGTAGGATTGACGTAACTCCTTCAAATATTTCCTTCCTACATTCTGGTTCACTGTTCATGGAGATGAACAGTTCTGTATCTGGAACTCCAAACTTATTGGAAGAGACTGAGAAATCACTTAAAGGGATGAATTTCTGGGCATGGTCTGAGCTATTAATCACAATAAAGCAGTGCCAAGATTTACTTCCGTTTCCGAGTTCTTCTGGTAGTCTTGAAAAATGTGTGGATTCTCTTATTGGAAGGATGGCTACTTCTAGCGAGCCTAGTCCATGTCCATCTACTTCTTCTCCAGATAGCTCCGGAGTACGGTTTTCATGTGACACTGGAAGCACTGAGAGTTTGAAGAATAGCTGCTCTCGAGCAACCTGGTGGTTTGAGGATCTTTTGGTTTTGAGCACTAATTTGGTTGAAATGGTGATCAAATCCATGGTCTTGCGGAAGTTTGATCATTCTATCATCAGTAGGTTTCTCTTTTATTACCAGAAATCGAAGTGCTATACTGGCACGCCTGATGAGAAGCGTAATGTTGTAGAAACTGTCATAGATATGCTATATATTCTTCATTGGAACTCTGTTTCATTCAAGAGTTTATTTGGAATTCTTCGAGTTTCTTTGAATTTGAACATACGCAAATGCAGCAGGACCAAGTTGGAGTGTATGATAGGTTCTCAGATGGATCAAGCAACTCTAGATAATATGCTTATTCCATCTCCATATGGGACGAATTACTTGTATAATGTGAATCTTGTTCTGAGGTTCTTAAAAGCATTTCTGCACGGAGGAATAAGTCAAACGTCTCCAACACAGCTGAGAAAAGTTGCTAGTTTGATGGACTTGTATATAGCAGAAGTAGCCCCAGATCCTTGTCTAAAGGCTTCCAAGTTCTTGGCACTAACAATGGCTCTTCCAGATTCTGCCAGAGATTCATACGACAGAATCTACCGTGCCACAGACATGTATCTACAGGTAGACCTTTGATCTGCCATCTTTCACGTCAATTGATTTGGAATTTCTACAGCTTAATGAATCCTATGATTAATTGTCGATTTCACTTATGATTTTGCAATATGAATTTCATATAGGTGCATACTGGATTGTCAGAAGAAGAAAAGATGAAGATATGCTGTGCATTGAATTACGAGAAGCTCTCATCTGAAGCTTGCACCCACCTTTCTCAGAACAGAAAGTTTCCATCAAAAAGTGCAGTCCAAGCTCTCATGTCTCAGCAAATCAAGCTCAAAAGCTTAGTCAAAGCCACCAACAAAACAAAATCCTATATTGATTCACCACATTCTGGTGTTATAGAAATTGGAAGGAAGGGAAAGAAAAATGAATCCGATTCTCCAACTAACAATGAGAAGCTTAGGGCCCATTTGCAAGGAATGCAATGGAGGGTGACGGAGTTGGAGAAAATCTGCCTGAAAATGCAAACACAGATGACAAAAATCATGAAATCAAGAGTATCAGGCCACAGCACTCCCAGATCCTTACCCAAGCTTTGTTCATGATAGGAATTTCTTCTCAATATTACAATATCTGATATTTTTCATCTGTATAGCAAGAGGGTTCTCTTTATTTTCTCTTTTTTTTTATGCGTGTGGTATTTGTAGAATTTTTCTTTGTTTTCTGCCATGTTAAAGGTGACCAAGGCTTTTTCTTAATGTGGGGACTCGACATCTTAGCTGTACAGTATTTCTACAGAAAAAAGGCAGAAGACTTCTGTTTGGTCTCTGTGTATTCTCTGCATTGCTGAGTGGAAAACAATTCCATAAGGTCATGTCCATTTCCATGTCACTCTCACACTAAGACAAGCTATAATGGGGCAGTTGCAATATGAAGAGACTCTTCATAAGATTTTATTTTAATTTAATGGTAAATTAAGATATATAATTGATATTGTAAAATTATTTATTATTTAAAAAAAATATTATTTGTCCAAAACAAAACAGGCAGAACAAAACCAGAACGTTCGACCTAAAATTTGGGTAAAATCTCCGGAACGAACTGAAATTTTAAACAAGGTAAAAACTATATTATTTTATCTTGTTTTTTTAACTGGTATTTTGACTGTTTCGATCGAAAAGAAATTAAAAGAACTGATTGGAACTAGCACATGTAAACCCATATGTTCTTCAAATTGAAAGGCAAAAAAGTCGCCCTTTCTGCCTTCTTTTTGTTCCCTTTTTGAGTTTTGGCAAGTTCATGCCAAGCATCCTGGCGTCACGGCATAGCTGTTGACACTGCAAACCAGTGAATATGTTTCATGCAACTGTTTAATCTCAACAACATCAGCTTGTCTCGTGTGGTCAACAGTCATTCATAAAAACAAAGCCTAGTGATGAATTAGAAAAATAAAGTCAGTATATTAGTTGATTGGATCCCAGAAGTATGAAATCTTTATGAGATGGGAGTTTTTTGTCACACTCCGACTTCCTTGCAGCCAAAAAAGAGAAGAAGAAGAAGAAAAAGAGAAACCACATTCACCATTCTTAATTTTTCATATGGCATCAAAATCATTTTTAACCGACAAAATTAGAAAAACCCATTAATGCTCTTGACTGCTTCTACAATAATTCGTCTCTTGAAACGGTCGATAAATTGGATAAATTAAGCATTCTCATCAGTGTAAAAGCACAGAGTTAAATCCATGGAGGTGGCCTAAATGATGAAGGGATTACCTGAATTGTGCGGATCACGAGCACATCTTAAATAAGGTCTCACTAAAATGAGGAGTATGTAATTCCATGTTCAGGCCACGCAATCGGAATCCGATCACAGACCGAGACTTCCGGTACATGCCAACGATCAGTCGGGTTCCAACACTTTATTTACAAACAACAAAACCATCTAACTAAGTTACTTGTAATTCAACTTGTCTAGAAATTCTGAACTCTAAAACCTCCTCTTCTCTGTTCATAGAAGGTGAATATGTGATGACTTGTAAGAGTCCTGATGATCTTCTTAATTTATCGTGCAAGGCCATGAAGTATTTGGGCTCAACTCCCCCCACATAGTAGCAACTAGCAAAAGCAATATATTCTGATGGACCTGCGCAGAGGTTCAAACCCTAAAAGGTCTTCAAATGAATGCATTGCCAAGGGCTGATCTTATTAGTGCCACTGTCGATATCATTTTTTTTTTTATAACCGGGATGTTCGGGTCAGCTTATGCACACCATAACTAATTTTCGGATTCACTGAACATCCTGCAAACGAGCATGATTCTTATGAAGTCAATTTTCTAACAATGAAACATTACTTTTCACTCAACAAAATGGGCGCCACGCCGCCATCATTTCTTTGCCTTAAGAAAATTACCACAAACCCATGATTTCCTCGTTGCTGAGGTGGAGTCCACATGTCACCTCCAAGATATTGTTCGTAGCAGCTACCATGGCTTGACTATCGCAGGTAAGTAGGTCGTCAAATTCATGATCTTCACATGAAATAAAACTAGTTTTTGAATTCGGATGGTAAAATTAGAATTGTAAAATTGTATCTGAAATTTTATTGTATAGGATATTATAAAATTACAGTTAAAATTGTGTAGGTTATCAAAATTATAAAATTATAAATAAAATATTTTCAAATACAATATAATATAATTATTACCAAAAAAAACTTTATTAATAAAAATACATGATTTAAAATAACTTAAAAATATTTATTAGTCTCGTTAGTTAATTAGCCGTGTGGAAGTTTCTTTTATCGTGCCACGCCTTGACATGTGAAATTGATTTATGCTTTTTCTTAGTCTTGTTCATGTGTGTTTTTCATACATGTGTGTATTTATAAGTGTGGTTGTAGTTATTTTTAAAAATATTTTTATTTAGAAATATATTAAAATAATATATATATTTTTTATTTTTAATATCAATAAATGAAAATAATTTAAAAATATATATAAAAATTAAAATGAAAAATAAAAATATTTTTTTTTCAAAAATACTTAGACAAACTTGTTCATGTGCTCTTACATTTGCAAAATGTGTAATCTTATCGTAATCAACAGAAACAATCCAGAGCAATTTCATTGGCTAAGGGTTTCCTGTCAAGTGGCAACGGTGTATAAATGTACCGTGTTCGGGGGTAAAACTATAATTATTTGTTTGATTTTGTTTTAGTTGAAAAGTTTAAAATATTTTGTATCAGTTAAAAATATAAAATAAAATGATATTATTATTACCTCGGTTTAAATTTGGAATTTTTGGTTAGCTGAACTGTATCAATTTAACTCTGATCAAATAGTATTTTTATAATAATAATATTATTTTAACATCAACATATAAAAATTATCTATAAACAACATATTTTTAATTTAAAATAAAATTTTTATATCGAGTATATTGAATTATTGATTGAGAGAACACAGTCACTGTCACCCTACCTTACCTTAGAATCATCTCGTGACGTGTGTGGCTGGAAAAGATCCCTCTCATTCTGTCAAGCAGAAACACTGTCATGGTGACAGAATCTGCCTAGAATGACTTAGACTCAAACTATGCTAAATAATAATATATGAATAATACTCACTGTCATGATGCAGCAAGCTCAGGTAAGAAAACTGCACAATATGAATGTTTATGAAAAATGGTGTGTGATTTTTTTTCTTAAAAAAACAAAATATAAAAATGAAGCGCATTTTTTTTAAAGCTAAAACTGGTAAACCAAAACTATACCATACCGGTTCAAATTAAAAAAAAAATGCCATAATGTTTTTTATTTTTCTAGTTTGGCTCAAATTTTTTGATCTGATTCCATTTTGATAAAATAAAAGAAAAAAAAAAACTTGATTAGAGCTAAAAAAACCAAAACTAATTTTTATTTTTTAGTTAAATTCAAGTCAATATAATTGATTGCATCTAAAGTTGTTTCCATTATGTATCTCTCAACTGGTGGTGATGTTAGTAAAGGTCCACAGCTCCATCACTTGACTTGGAAAAGTGTAGCCATCTTGGCAGGATGCTTGGTGAGATAAATTACGATCTCACTTTGATGTTGTTGTTTTCCTAATTTAATTCCTAAAGATTATTCATTTGCTGCAATTTTTATCTTCGTTATATATTATAAGCTAAAACAAAATGGGTCGTTTACAATTGTTTACGCACATACAAAGCAATGTGGAATGAACATTTGCTCCGGTGTTTCGCGCGCGCATGAACTCTGTTTTTTTTGGGCCACAGGGCTTCTTTTTTTAATTTGTATGGTAGAAATGATAAAGGGGTGGCTGTGGTTGAGTGGTTGTCCGTGCATTGACAGCATAGGGCGCGAGAGTTTGAACCACTCAGACAACAAAAGTGATTTTTTTTTGTAAAATCGGGTTTTTTTTCTCTATTCTTTCTAAATCAATGTGAAACAAATGTATTTTTTTTAAATAATAATTTTGATTTATATACTGATTTAAAATATCTTTTATTTAAATAAAATAATCATTTTATTGGTAGAAACAATACACACACATGGTATCAAATTAAGTATCCTTGTGGGGAAAAATACAAAACTTTGTGATACGTATAACCATAACTTTTTGTCTGGAAATATGGTTTATGTAGCAGTCTCTTCTACGAAATTCCCACAATACCACATTTGTTTGCTAGTGGTAAGTTTATTATTTTTAAATTATATGAACCATATATAAATATTTTATAGATTTATTTTTAATCCATAGCTGAAAGATATAAGGTGTTACAAGGTTATAAGAGTTAGAGTAAAAATTTGCAGGTCTTGAGTTCGAATCACACGTCCTCACCTTATAAAAGCATGATACATTTGGAGTTTTAATCGTTTAATGAGGCTATCATCTTATAAAAACATGATACAGTTTGAATTTTAATCATTTAATCTAGTCATCAAAGATTATTAAAAAGAATGATGTTTCCTCAAATTAAAAAATATATTTACATACTTTAAATGTGTGATTCTTATGAAGTTGATTTTCTAACTATGATGAAATGCTGAAGTCATCAGCCCATATATAATAATAATAATAATAATAATAATAATAAAAGATCATAAAATTTATTTTTTTTGAAAAAAAAAGTGGGTTTCCTCCACCTCATCCACTCCACAGTTATATTGACATAATTATAATTCTGTTGTTTGATCTAGCATCTAGAGCTCCATGGCTATATCCTAGCAAAGATTAATAGCTGTTTCTATAAAATATTTCATCAATCAATATGTTAGCTCTGCTATTTATGAGGTAGTTGTTATACGTTGATGTCAAAAATTATTAATAAAAAATAAAATAAAAATCATTTTAATGTATTTTTATAAGAAAAATATTTTTAGAAACAACCGCAACCACACTATTAAACAATCATTTACTTGCATGAAACACTAGTTTCTTAGATTTCATTAATTTAAAATTATACTTGTTTTGAGAGTACACTAGATTTTTGACATGTGGTTTCAATAATTCAAAAATAATATTTATTTGAAAATATAGTTGAAATTATTTTTTAAAAATATTTTTTTGTTTAAAAATATATCAAAATGATATTATTATTTTTTTTAAAATTATTTTTAATATTTGCGTACAAAAATAATCTATAAACAACAATTTTTTATTTTAAAATAAAATTTTTATATTGAGTATATTGAATCATTGATTGATATATAGAATAGAACACAGGCACTGTCACTCTTGGTTGTCATAGAATCATCCCGTGACGTGTGTGGTTGGAAAAGATCCGTACAGAAACACTGTCATGGTGATAGAATCTGCTTAGTCTCAAACTATGCTAAATAATAATATAATCCTCGTATATGATATATTAAATACGAGGAACAGTCCCTCTCATTCTTAACTGTCTGCAACTCTCTCCACATAATTGAAAAGGTCAGATTGTTAGATTTTCTTCATCAAATACAGTCCAAAAAAGAGCTACCCCAGTCGGAGAGGAGAGGTTTATCAGCCGGCAACCTCCTCCACATGATTCGGCAAAGCTCAATTAATATTCATTTTCGTCCAGTTTTCAATTTGCATGCAAAATGATACTCACATGTTTTGGCTGAAATTTAGAGGAAAAAAATGGAAAAAAATTGAAATTTTAATTAAAATAAAAACAACTTGTTTTATCTTGCTATTTAAATGGTAATTTACTATTTTAAAATAATATGAACTGTGTATAAATATTTTATAGATTTATTTTCAATCCAAATCTGAAAGATATAAGGTGTTAATTATAAGAGTTAAGCATATAAAATGTAAATTTTAAAAATATAGAGGCCAAATAAAATTTGGTCGAACCATTAAGAACTCGTGTGTGATTTTTTTTCTTTAAAAAAACAACATATAAACATGAAGCGTGTGTTTTCCTGTGAAAACGTACAAATTCCAAGCCATGACCATGATGGAGACCACATTAATTTTGTGGAGCTTGTTCAAGGTCCGATGAATCTTTCGATGAAAAGAAAAACTTTAGGCTAACTTCGAAAACTGATTTATTTGACTTTGAAAACAATGCACAATTAATCAATGGGTGTTTCACGTTTTAACGATAAGAAATGAGCGAGAAAACATGTTTTAAACTGAGGTTTCCACTCATAGCAGCATGGACCAATAATTATTTCACAAGAGCAACCATGCAAACAAGAACCACCCTAGGGTTTATATATAGACCTTAATCCACTTGAAAGGTATTCATCTGAAAAGTATTCGTCGGAGCTAGCTAGGTTAGAGATAATTGAATAAGTTAGCTAGTAGCATTGCTTGAGGCAGGAATCTGCGGAACCAAATTAGTCTAATTTCTAGCCTGTTTGCAATGGCACTTAGTCTCTTTACCAGCTTACCAAGCGTGAACTCCATGAATTGGAAATTAGAAAAGCCTCGGCATCCTCTGCCAAGAACATTTCATAGAACTCGAATTAACTTGAGGGTCACTGCTTGTTCAGTAAGCTTGAAAAAATCCCATGAAGAAAGTAAAAGACGATCGGCAAATTACCAACCAACAACGTGGAGTTCCGATTTCTTGCAATCTTTAAAGAATGATTATGCAGTAAGTACATGCTATATTGTTTTTGATTAGCACATATTTCAATCTATTTTTTTCTGTTCTTCCATTTTTTGGCAGTTCAAATGAAGCTTTTGTTTCATTGTAGAACAATATATACAAAGAAAAGGCGATGGAGCTAGAAGAGGAGGTGAGATGCATGATTAACAGTGGAGACATGGAGATGTTAACCATACTTGAAATGACTGATGACATTCAACGGTTAGGATTGGGGCATCGGTTTGAAAATGACATAAAGAGAAAGCTTGATAGAATTTCTTCTTCTGAACAAAGTAGCTTTGAAGCAGAGAAATCACTCCATGCGACTGCTCTTTGCTTCAGGCTGCTGAGACAGCATGGTTATGAGGTTTCTCAAGGTACGTACGTTATGAAAATTAACAGTGTCTAAAACCCAACTTTTCAACAACGTATAGGATCCATGCTCCATGATCGAATTAACCATGTTGTTTTTGTGATCTACAGATATTTTTGATGGTTTTATAGATGACCAGGGCAATTTCATGGCCTACCTTCACAATGATATCGAAGGAATGCTTAGTTTGTATGAAGCCTCACATCTTGCCTATGAAGGAGAAGAGATTTTAGAGAAGGCGATCAAGCAAACAAGCATGTTCTTAAAAAAACATCTAGGAAACTCAGACTCTATAAATGCTGAAAGAGTCAGGCATGCGCTGGAGGTACCATTGCATCACAAGATGATCATGTTAGAAGCTCGATGGCATATCGAATCATACGGTAAGAGGAAAGATGCGAATCCGAACCTACTCGAACTTTCCAAGTTGGATTTTAACATGGTGCAATCAGTCTTGCAAAGAGATCTCCAAGACATGTCAAGGTGGTGGCAAGATTTGGGGTTGAGGAACAAGCTGAGCTTTAGCAGAGACAGACTAGTGGAGTGCTTTTTTTGGAATGTTGGAATAGCATTTGAACCCGAATTTAGCTCATGCCGCAAAGGGCTAACAAAAGTGACATCATTCATAACCACCATAGATGATGTCTATGATGTTTATGGTGCTTTGGATGAATTGGAACTATTCACAGAGGCTGTTGAAAGGTTTGTGATAAATTAATGATCATGAATTCATTTTGTTTTTTCCCGATCCCTAAAGATATGGTTGAGAATTTCCAATTGTTTTTCATCAGATGGGATGTCAGTGCTGTGAGAAATCTTCCGGGCTATATGAAGTTATGCTTCTTAGCCCTTTTCAACTCAGTTAATGAGATGGCATATGACCACCTTAAAGAACATGGAGAAGATGTCATTCCTTGTCTAACAAAAGCAGTATGCTCATCTAACTTGATGGTTTCTGTCTTGATATATAGTGGTATCCATGCTTTATCTACGTACAGTAGTTTTAATTTTATAAATTTTATTGCAGTGGGCTGATTTATGCAAAGCATTCTTACAAGAAGCAAAATGGAGCTCCAACAGTATCACACCATCGTTCGAGGAATATCTTGAAAATGCATGGCGATCGGTATCAGGAACTGTCATACTTATCCATGCCTATTTTCTTCTGGGAGGCAACCTCTCCAAGCAATCTCTTGATTATTTAGTAAACTACGATGAATTACTCAGATGGCCATCCATTATTTTTCGACTCTGTAATGATTTAGCCACCTCATCAGTAAGTATTATTAATAATCATATACTCTCATCAAGATTTGCTCAAGAAAATCATAGCTAGGCTGTAGTGATTAACATTCTAGCTGCATGTGGTCAATTAATTTATCAGGCAGAGATAGATCGAGGAGAAACAGCTAATTCAATCTCTTGCTACATGTATGAAACCGGAGCTTCCGAGGCTGAGGCACGCAAACATGTTGAGAAACTGATTCAAAAGGCTTGGAGGAACATGAACAAATATCAGATGGATAGCAATACTCCTTTTGCCAGACGTTTTGTTGCAGCAGCAATTAATCTTGCTAGAATTGCAGAATGCACGTACCAGCATGGAGATGGTCATGGAGCACCAGATAGCAGGTCCAGGAATAGAATCTCGTCCTTGATAATTGAACCCATTTCATTTCATTAATCAAAATCAAAATGAAATGCAAGGAAAACACTGTACACAAGGTGATAAACACTGTACACGAAGGTTTTGGGTGGATATAGTTCCTCTTCATTTTATGGTGGGAAGTGGCATCATTCCGATCATAGATTTTAGTGAAGGTTATGTGTTCAGTTGTTAATATTGTCATTGTCATGGTTAATGACATTATGTATATATACCGTAAAAAGACAAAAAGAAAAAAAAGAGGCTGATGAAGGAGAAAGCAACGAAAGAAAGAACATAATAATTTTTGAAACCATGATAATAACACGTATGTCTGTTTATTTCGTGTTTCAAAATTATTTTTGAAAAATTATATATTTTTTTAAAAAAAATTAAAAATAAAATTATCACCCCATGGCTATTATTTTTTCTATATTAAAAAATATTTTTTTAAAAATAAAAAAAATCATTTTAATATAATTTTAAATAAAAAAAATATTTTTAAAAATAATTTCCAACCAGAATCACGAGATCTAACACTCGATGCCCAATAGCCATGGGGACCAATCCCCTCGCCGACAAACTGTACGACGTTTGTAATAAGCAGTCCCATAAACAGTGACAAGTCATATTTTTTATGCATGCCTCTCACTAGAGGCTATGCATCCATCTCAGAGAATATAAAGGAGAGAGCTAAGGCAGGTGAAAAACATGCTGATAATGAAACCAAATCCTGAAATATTTCTTAGTTTTCAAGCTCATCTTTTGGTGTTCTTACTCCGTAAAATTTATGAAACAAGAACTTGCGGGCGTAGGCTTACATCGAAATAGGTGGTGGCAAATGACATCATATATAACTCTGAACATAGATTTTAGTGAATGGCTAACTGTTGTTCAGCTGTCAATATATTCAGAGATTAACTGTAGCTAGGCCGATGAATATTCAAAGTTCTTGGCCCACTCTGGCCAGTTTTATTCCTGTTAAAAAACCATCTCAACTTGAAAATCAAACAACTTGGAGGATAGGACAATCTAATGATCTCATTCTTGAAACAATCTAATCAGTTTAGAATTTTCAAAATAAAAATCTGAATGTAAGTGAACCAGTTGTCTACAGTTTTTGTCTGAGTACAGCTTCTAGGATCCCACAATCAAAACCAACTCTGTGGTGTCCCACCCACATCCAATATATATAGCACTAGCTATATTGCCCGCGCGTTGCCTCGGGCATTGCTGTGTATATAATATTATATAATTAAATCAATAACGATAAACTTATAATATAGTGTGTATAAAAAGTTCAGAACCATAACACAACAGAGTTTGTTTTGCAAACATATGTTACATCTTTTGGAATATATGTAGTATTATAAAAGATGACAAAAGAGTGCTAATTATATAATTTATACATCAGTGCAAAATAGAGGGATGTTGAGGTGCAGAACGAAGTGAAATTCCTTCTTTGAAATGAGACATTTTATTTTGTTGTTAATCTTCCTGAAAAAAAAAGAAAATTGCAAGGCGATAAATGAAATGATGAGAAAGAAATATCATAAGAGAGCAATTATAAAGAAAACAAAAATTAATAGTAAAAACAGTAGCAACAATATTCAATAGTAATTGAATGCAACAATGTTTATTTCTTCCATACTAACACAACAAATAAATAGCTATATAAAACATACATACATATATGTAATTGGAGAAAGTGAATGGGACGAATGATCTAATTTTTTTTTCTATCGCCGAAATTTCTAACGAAATTTTGGTAGAGTCTCCCCTATAGTGGGAGATCCCAAGTTATTCATAACACAACCTGCACACAATTTGAGTCACATTTCATCAACAATTATATCCATTTTAAATACAATTAATTGCATAATTCATTAAAGAATATGCTCAGGACAATATTAATTCTTAAACTCCATCATAAGATATAGCAAAACAACTAATACGCAATTTTAACAATAGTAAAAACAATCTAGATAATAATATCAATAGTAGGAGCAAAAAAACCATTAGTATGCAACTATAAGAAAAAGAAACATCAATTTAAAAAAAAAGAACCAGCATTACTCAAAACTAATACAATTCATAATCTAGCTATACGGCTAATTATATAACATATATATTGTCTGTATTATGCCTTTGCAAGTAAGTTTAGAAATTATCATGCATCTTTAATTAGTTTGTTCAAATTATGTAGGTAAAGAAAATGTAGAGCTATCATATTATTGAACTTAGATTTGAAACGATAAATATGTAGAAATTATTGGTGTGCAAAGCAACCTCTGATGGTGGAGAAAGGTTGTCTTTGTTTCTTTTAGTTGGTGGCTCATCTTCTTCATCGAGAATGATTGATTTCTGTTTAAGATGACTGCAAAATTAAGGAAAAGAGAATATTATTGTATGAGAAAGCTTATTTATAGGAAATGCACGTGATGCATGAAAGCACATGCATGAAATTGTGTTGCAATGATTAAAATTATTGAATTTGAATATATAAATATATGTGTGATAAAACGAAACTGACATTTTTTTCAAATGAGGATCGTTGAATTCCAAACTTTTCTTAGCCTTTAGGTGGTAATTGTCTTCTTGATATGGAGATGGTGGGGGTAAGCCATGCTACCTTCATTTAAAAATATATATGCACCATTTCTACATTAGCATTTACACCCTCAGCATGTTGCATCTCCGTATTCTAATGTTGTACTCTTAATAAACAGTTTTACAAATCTTAAAAGCCTGCAGTTAGAGGAAAAATCTCAATGCTAAAATAAGTGAGCACCTATGGTTTGCCAGGCATTGTGGGGGTCAGGGTGATATCCTATCTAGAAGGTGATTGATAAATTACATTTTGATTCATTGATTATATAATTTTGCTGTGAATTATTAAATTGCCAGCTTTTTTCATAGGATTTGTTAATGAGTTTAAATACTACTCAACCAACCCCATTAACACATCATTACATGCAATAAACTTTTCAATAATAAGAATACATAGAATACCAAGCATCCTGGCGTCACGGCAAAGCTGTTGACACTGCAAACCAGTGAATGTGTTTCATGCAACTGTTTAATCTCAACAACATCAGCTTGTCTCGTGTGGTCAACAGTCATTCATAATAACAGAACCTGGTGATGAATTAGAAAAATAAGGTCAGTTTATTAGTTGATTGGATCCCAGAACTATGAAATCTTTATGAGATGGGAGTTTTTTTGTCACACTCCGACTTCCTTGCAGCCAAAAAAGAGAAGAAGAAGAAGAAGAAGAAGAGAAACCACATTCCCCATTCTTAATTTTTCATATGGCATCAAAATCATTTTTAACCAACAAAATTAGAAAAACCCATTAATGATCTTGACTGCTTCTACAATAATTCGTCTCTTGAAACGGTCGATAAATTGGATAAATTAAGCATTCTCATCAATGTAAAAGCACAGAGTTAAATCCATGGAGTTGGCCTAAATGATGAAGGGATTACCTGAATTGTGCGAATATGTGATGACTTGTAAGAGTCCTGATGATCTTCTTAATTTATCGTGCAAGGCCATGAAGTATTTGGGCTGAACTCTGATGGACCTGCGAAGAGGTTCAAACCCTAAGAAGTCTCCAAATGAATGCATTGCCAAGGGCTGATCTTATTAGTGCCACTGTCAATATCATTGATCGCCCCCGAAGTTGTTTCGAGTAAAACAAATCCTGATTAAACTAGAAAAAAAATTATTAAAAAAATTGATTAAACCAATTAAATTTTTTTAAAAGATTTTCAGTCCAGTCCTTATTTTAAGACCAAAACAGGTAAATCAAAATCTAACAGAACCGATTCAAATAATATACTGTGATTTTTTTATTCCTTGGGTCCGATTTAATTTTTTTTTTTCTGTTTTTATTTTGATGAAATGGAAGAATAAAAAAACATGATTAAGGTAAAAAATTTTTTTAAAAAAAATGCAACTATTTTCCAATTTTTTTAGCTAAAAAACCAAACTAAAACTGGTTGATTAAATCCGGTTTCATTTAAGTTTTAATTTTTTATTTTAATTGGATTGTTTTAATAAATAAAAATATATTTGAACTGAAACTAGTTTATATGAGTTGCATTAGGGCTAGTCTACAGGCGGCTGGGTTATGTACCTCTCACCTGGTGGTGATATTAGCAACGTCCATGGCTCCATCACTTGACTTGGGAAAGCATGGCTCCATCCTATGATGTTGTTGTTTTCCTAATTTAACTCCCGAAGATCATTCATTTGCTGCAATTTTTATCTTCATTATTCTTTTTATTTTTATGTTTGAAAAGTATTTTTAAAATAATTTTTAATTAATTTTTTTGAATTATTTTGATATACTGATATTAAAAGTAATTTTAAAAAATAAAAAAATATTATTCTGAACAAAAAATACTTTGAAAAGTAATATTAAATATACTCTCAAACAAACACTAAATTAATATCGAACAATTTATTTTTTAAATTGATTTATATATTGATTTAAAATATCTTTTATTGAAATAAAAATAATCATTTTATTGGTAGAAACAATACACACAAGTGGGATCAAATTAAGGATCATTGCGGGGAATACAAAACCTTACCTTATAATACAAATTTAATTATAAGAATTAACTTCTTCTTTTTTCATGTTTATAGATTTTAAGTTTTATATACTATAAGTTAAATATGTGATTCTTATGAAGTTAATTTTCTAACAATGAAACATTACTATTCACTCAACAAAATGGGCGCCATCATTTCTTTGCCTTAAGAAAATTACCACAAACCCATGATTTCCTCGTTGCTGAGGTGGAGTCCACATGTCACCTCCAAGAAATGGCGCCATCATTTCTTTGCCTTAAATGTTTTTATCACAAACCCATGATTTCCATGTTGCTGAGGTGGAGTCCACATGTCACCTCCAAGATATTGTTTGTAGCAGTTACCATGGCTTGACTATCGCAGGTAAGTAGGTTGTAAAATTCATGATTTTGACATGAAATAAAAGTAGTTTTTGAATTTGAATTGTGAAATTGTATTTGAAATTTTATTGTATAAAAATTATAAAATTATAGTTAAAATCATGTAGATTATCAAAATTATAAAATCATAAATAAATAGTCAGGGGCATACATAGAGATAGAGGACACATGACAGGGTTAGGCACCTAGGTTTTAGGGGGCAGCGGAAGGGACAGCAGGGCATGGGCAATTCACAATTGGCAAGATTTGTGGGATCATATCCTGTCTGATTTTATGATTCGTACCTTTTGTTATGGGTTTTATCTTAATTTAACGGGACTGATTTAATAAGTTTTATTGTTTGGACTCATAAAATCGTATGAATACAATTTTATGAGTATATTAATATCAATAATCGTGGGACTTGAAGCTTATCTCAGCCATTAATTTTTTGAAGGGATTGAAAGTTAATTAGCTTCTCTCGTTAGTTAATTAGTTGTGTGGAAGTTTCTTTATCGTGCCACGCCCGCCTTGACATGTGAAATTGCTTTGACATGTGAAATTGCTTTCTGCTTTTTCTTAGTCTTGTTCATGTGTGTTTTTCATACATGTGTATATATATATGTAAGTGTGGTTATAGTTATTTTTAAAAATATTTCCATTTATAAATATATTATAATAATATATATTTTTTATTTTTAATATCAATAAATAAAAATGATTTAAAAATATAATTTAAAATGAAAAATATTTTCTTTCTTTCAAATTCTCAAAATTACTTAGACAAACTTGTTCATGTGTTCTTACGTTTGCAAAATGTGTAATCTTATCGTAATCAACAGAAACAATCCAGAGCAATGGTTTCCTGTCAAGTGGCAACGGTGTATACTGTGTCTGGGGTAAAACTATAATTGTCTGTTTGATTTTGTTTTAGCTAAAAAGTTTAAAATATTTTGTATTAGTTAAAAATATGAGATAAAATGATGTTATTATTACCTCGGTTTAAATTCAGATTTTTTGGTCAGCCAAAATATATCAATTTTATTTCGGTCAAATAGTGTTTTTATAATAATAAATTATTTTAACATCAAAATTTATCTATAAACAACATTTTTTTTAATTTTAAAATAAATTTTTTATATTGAGTATATTAATTGATAGAACACAGTCACCCTACCTTATCTTAGAATCATCTCGTGACGTGTGTGGTTGGAAAAGGTCCCTATCATTCTGTCAAGCAGAAACAGTGTCATGGTGATAGAAATCTGCTTAGAATGATTAAGTCTCAAACTATGCTAAATAATAATAGAATCCTCGTATATGATATATTATAATCTTAAAAATACGAGGAACAGTCCCTGTCATTCGTATCTGTCTGCAACTCTCTCCACGTAATTGAAAAGGTCATATTAGATTTTCTTCATCAAATCTTGGAATCATCTCGCAAAAGATTAGATTTTACTGTGCCGACCACAATTTGCCTGTAATTATTTAGTTTCCCTGTCCAATATCAGCCGGCATGTTAAGGATTTATTATGGTTCCTTAACATGGTATCAGAGCCTTGTTGACTCAGCGATCACGAGTTCAAATCTCACCACCCCCATTCTATTTGATAATAAACAATCATAAGATGATGTGGATCTGTGCAAGTTTCAAGCTCACTTGAGAGGAGGTGTTAGAAAATAATATAAATCATATTCTAGGATCTCACTTATAAAATTTAAATTTTTAGATAAGATGGTTCATTAACACGGCATGATTGGGCAAAGCTCACTATTGATGGGCTAGCACTGCTGGTGTTCTCCGATGCTGGAGATTTACTTCAAATTGAACATGACAAGCTGAGAATAGGGTCTTTTTTATGAAATTTCTACAATACCACGTTTGTGTGTTAATGGTAATTTTACTATTTTTAAATAACATGAACCTTATATAAATATTTTATAGATTTATTTTTAATCCAAAGCTGGAAGATATGTAAGAGTTGAGCATGTAAAATGTAATTTTTAAAACTATAGGGGTGAAATAAAATTTGGTCAACTATTACAAACGCATGTGATTTTACTCTAAAGAAAAAAACAAAATATAAACATGAAGCATGTGTTTTTCAGTGAAAACAAATTCCAAGCCATCTTGACGGGGACCACTTTTTGTGGAGCTTTCCAAGATCCGATGAATCTTTCAATGAAAAAAAAGATATGGTTGAGAATTTCCAATTGTTTTTCATCAGATGGGATGTCAGTGCTGTGAGAGATCTTACGGGCCTTTTTCAACTAAGTTAATGAGATGGCATACGACCACCTTAAAGAACATGGAGAAGATGTCATTCCTTGTCTAACAAGAGCAGTATGCTCATCTAACTTGATGGTTTCTGTCTTGATATATAGTGGTACCATTACTTTATCTACCGTGGTTTTAATTGTATATATAATTAAATTGTATTACAGTGGGCTGATCTATGCAAAGCATTCTTACAAGAAGCAAAATGGAGCTCCAACAGTATCACACCATCGTTCGAGGAATATCTTGAAAATGCATGGCGATCGGTATCAGGAACTGTCATACTTATCCATGCCTATTTTCTTCTGGGAGGCAACCTCTCCAAGCAATCTCTCGATTATTTAGTAAACTACGATGAATTACTCAGATGGCCATCCATTATTTTTCGACTCTGTAAGGAATAGAATCTCGTCCTTGATAATTGAACCCATCTCATTTCATTAATCAAAATCAAAATGAAAATGAAAATGAAAATGAAAATGAAATGCAAGGAAAACACTGTACAGAAGGCGATACATTCATTTTGATTTTGGGTTTAAGAGATGCTTGTTGATAGATCCGGGTAATGCCTCAATTTTATATGAAGTTTTATCGTTCTCTTTGCTATAGGACGCTTATGTTTTACATATTATAGAATCAAATATATACAAACATAGATTTTAGTGAAGGTTATATTGCCATGATTAAATGACATTAAATGACATTTTTAATTTTTTAATTTTTTTAAATATTTTCATATACTAATATCAAAAATAACTTTTATAAAATAAAACAAAACTGCTTTATATATTTTTAAATAAAAAATATTTTGAAAAACCATCCTTCTACTAAATATAAGAGAAAGCAATGAAAGGAGGGACATAAAATGGGTTGAGGAGGTGCATGGAACCATTGATATATAATGACCCGTAGAATGTACGAGAACCACGAGATCTAAGACTTGATGCCTAAAAGACATGGGGGGCCATGATAATGACACAAGCTGTAACACGAACTACTTGTAAATTATTCAGTTATTTTTATTCTCTTATCAAATTAATTGTAATTTTACCATGAACTAAATTCATATATGAAGGTCTCTGTGATACCGGAACAGTATATGATAAAATATTATCTGAAACAAAATTAGTATTATGAGACAAAAATTATATTGTGATCTCCTTCTAATATATTTATTTATATTTTAATTAATTTTTAAATTATTTTAAAACACTTAGAATGTTTTAAATTTTGGTTTAAATTGTTTTTGAAAATATTTTTAGTTCAGAAATGCGTAAAGATATTTTTTAATATCTTTTAGAGAACATCCAAAGAAAAAGAAGCCATAAAAGTAAGGAAAGGGACAAATCAAGAACCACCTCAGAATCTCTCTACTACTGTCTTTCTATTTTTTGTATGTTTCAGCTAATTTAATTAGGTTGATAAAAGAAATGGACCCAGTTGCAGCTCCTGGGCGTCTTCTTCCTCCACCTTTCCACACCAGGGATTTTTATATTTATTTAGAAGTGTGGTTGAGATTGTTTTTAAAAGTGTTTTTTATTCAAAAATATATTAAAATGATATTTTTTTATTTTATTAAAATTATTTTTTATATCAGCACATCAATATAATCTAAAAATATCAAAAAAATTAATTTAAAGTAAAAAAATATTTTTTTTTTAAAACACTTTTTCAATCAAACTCCCAACACACCCCTGAAAATCTACATCAATTTCAACACCAACACCAACACCAACAGAATTCTAATTATCTACCGGTAATGGTAATGTGGGTTTGTGCAAGTTTCAAGCACAAAGAGCTTTCACTTAAGAGGTATGTGTTAAAGAATAATATAAATCATATTCTAGGTCTAACTTACAAGCTTAAGTTTTATTTTATAGATTTATTTTTAATCCAAAGCTGAAAGATATAAGGTGTTATAAGAGTTAAGCATATAAATTGTAAATTTTAAAAATAAAGAGGCAAAATAAAATTTGGTCAAACTATTAAAAACTTGTGTGTGATTTTTTTTCTTAAAAAAACAAAATATAAATGTGAAGCGCATGTTTTTTTAAAGCTAAAACTGGTAAACCAAAACCAAACTACACCGGTTCAAATTAAAAAAATATATGCTATAATGTTTTTTATTTTTCTAGTTTGGTTCAAATTTTTTGATCTGATTCTATTTTGATAAAATGAAAGAAGAAGAAACTTGATTAGAGCTAAAAAAACCAAAATTATTTTTTATTTTTTAGTTAAATTCAAGTCAATATAATTGATTGCACCTAAAGTTGTTTCCATTGTGTATCTCTCAACTGGTGGTGATGTTAGTAAAGGTCCACAGCTCCATCACTTGACTTGGAAAAGTGAAGCCATCTTGGCAGGATGCTTGGTGAGATAAATTACGATCTCACTATGATGTTGTTTTCCTAATTTAATTTCTAAAGATTATTCATTTGCTGCAATTCTTATCTTCGTTATTACTAAAATGAAATGGGTTGTTTACAACTGTTCACGCACACACAAAGCATTGTGGAGTGGACATTTGCTCTGGTGCTTCGCTCGCGCATGAATTCCTTTTTTTTTTGGGCCACAGGGCTTCTTTTTTTAATTTGTATGGTAGAAATGATAAAGGGGTGGCTGTGGTTGAGCGGTTGTCCGTGCATTGACAGCATATGGCACGAGAGTTCGAACCACTTAGACAACAAAACTGATTTTTTTTGTAAAATCAGGTTTTTTTTCTCTATTCTTTCTAAATCAATGTGAAACAAATGCATTTTTTTAAATAATAATTTTGATTTATATACTGATTTAAAATATCTTTTATTTAAATAAAATAATCATTTTATTGGTAGAAACAATACACACACATGGGATCAAATTAAGTATCCTTGTGGGGAAAAATACAAAACTTTGTGATACGCATAACCATAACTTTTTGTCTGAAAATATGGTTTATGTAGCAGTCTCTTCTACGAAATTCCCACAATACCACATTTGTGTGCTAATGGTAAATTTATTATTTTTAAATTATATGGACCATATATAAATATTTTATAGATTTATTTTTAATCCATAGCTGAAAGATATAAGGTGTTACAAGGTTATAAGAGTTAGAGTAAAAATTTGCAGGTCTTGAGTTCGAATCACATGTCCTCACCTTGTAAAAGCATGATACAATTGGAGTTTTAATCGTTTAATCAGGCTATCATCTTATAAAAACATGATACAGTTTGAATTTTAATCATTTAATCTAGTCATCAAAGATTATTTAAAAAGAATGATGTTTCCTCAAATTAAAAAATATATTTACATACTTTAAATGTGTGATTCTTATGAAGTTGATTTTCTAACTATGATGAAATGTTGAAGTCATCCGCCCATATATATAATAATAATAATAATAAAAGATCATAATTTTTTTTTTTTAAAAAAAAGTGGGTTTCCTCCACCTCATCCACTCCACAGTTATATTGACATAATTATAATTCTGTTGTTTGATCTAGCATCTAGAGCTCCATGGCTATATCCTAGCAAAGATTAATAGCTGTTTCTATAAAATATTTCATCAATCAATATGTTAGCTCTGCTATTTATGAGGTAGTTGTTATACGTTGATGTCAAAAATTATTAATAAAAAATAAAATAAAAATCATTTTAATGTATTTTTAAAAGAAAAATATTTTAAAAAACAACCACAACCACACTATTAAACAATCATTTACTTGCATGAAACATCAGTTTCTTAGATTTCATTAATTTAAAATTATACTTGTTTTGAGAGTATATTTGATACACTAGATTTTTTACATGTAGTTTCAATAATTCAAAAATAATAATTATTTAAAAATATGGTGGAAATATTTTTAAAAATATATCAAAATTATATTATTTTTTTTTAAATATTTTTAATATATGCGTACAAAAATAATCTATAAACAATATTTTTTTTATTTAAAATAAAAATTTTATATTGAGTATATTGAATTATTGATTGATAGAACACAGTCACTGTCACTCTTGGTTGTCATAGAATCATCTCGTGACGTGTGTGGTTGGAGAAGATCCGTACAGAAACAGTGTCATGGTGTTACAAATCTGCTTAGAATGATTTAGTCTCAAACTATGCTAAATAATAATAGAATCCTCGTATATGATATATTAAATACGACGAACAGTCCCTATCATTCTTAACTGTCTGCAACTCTCTCCACGTAATTGAAAAGGTCAGATTATTAGATTTTTTTCATCAAATACAGTCCAAAAAAGAGCTACCCCAGTCGGAGAGGAGAGGTTTATCAGCCGGCAACCTCCTCCACATGATTCGGCAAAGCTCAATTAATATTCATTTTCGTCCAGTTTTCAATTTGCATGCAAAATGATACTCACATGTTTTGGCTGAAATTTAGAGGAAAAAAATGGAAAAAATTTGAAATTTTAATTAAAATAAAAACAACTTGTTTTATCTTGCTATTTAAATGGTAATTTACTATTTTAAAATAATATGAACTGTGTATAAATATTTTATAGATTTATTTTCAATCCCAATCTGAAAGATATAAAGTGTTATAAGAGTTAAGCATATAAAATGTACATTTTAAAAATATAGAGGCCAAATAAAATTTGGTCGAACCATTAAGAACTCGTGTGTGATTTTTTTTCTTAAAAAAAACAGCATATAAACATGAAGCGTGTGTTTTGCTGTGAAAACGTACAAATTCCAAGCCATGATCATGATGGAGACCACATTTTGTGGAGCTTGTTCAAGGTCCGATGGATCTTTCGATGAAAAGAAAAACGTTAGGCTAACTTCGAAAACTGATTTATTTGACTTTGAAAACAATGCACAGTTAATCAATGGGGGTGTTTCACGTTTTAACGTACGAGAAGAAATGAACGGCAAAACGTGTTTTAAATTGAGGTTTCCACTCATAGCAGCATGGACCAACAATTATTTCACATGAGCAACCATGCAGACAAGAACCACCCTAGGGTTTATATATAGACCTTAATTAACTTGAAAAGTATTCATCGGAGCTAGCTAGGTTAGAGATAATTGAATAAGTTAGTAGCATTGCTTGAGGCAGGCATCTGCGGAACCAAATTAGATCAACACAGTCTAATTTCTAGCCTGTTTGCAATGGCACTTAGTCTCCTTACCAGCTTACCAAGCGTGAACTCCATGAATTGGAAATTAGAAAAGCCTCGGCATCCTCTGCCAAGAACATTTCATAGAACTAGAACTCGAATTAACTTGAGGGTCACTGCTTGTTCAGCAAGCTTGAAAAAATCCCATGAAGTAAGTAAAAGACGATCGGGTAAAAGACGATCGGCAAATTACCAACCAACAACGTGGAGTTCCGATTTCTTGCAGTCTTTAAGGAATGATTATGCAGTAAGTATATGCTATATTGTAGTTGATTAGAACATATTTCAATCTATTTTTTTCTGTTCTTCCATTTTTTGGCAGTTCAAATGAAGCTTTTGTTTTATTGTAGGACAATATATACAAAGACAAGGCGATGGAGCTAGAAGAGGAGGTGAGATGCATGATTAACAGTGGAGACATGGAGATGTTAACCATCCTTGAAATGATTGATGACATTCAACGCTTAGGGTTGGGGCATCGGTTTGAAAATGACATAAAGAGAAAGCTTGATAGAATTTCTTCTTCTGAACACTACAAAAAAAGAGGGTCATTTGCAACGGCGTCATCCGTTGCAAAATATAAAGAAAGCCGTTGCTAATATTAATTAGCAACGGCATTTGCAAGGGAAAGAATCCGTTAGAAATCGGTGGATTCAAAATTCGTTTGCAACGGCATAGCCGTTGCAAAATAATTTGCAATGGCGTAGCCGTTGCAATGGTACCCGTTGCAAAAACAAATTTTGCAACGGACAGCCGTTGCCGTTGCAACGGCTGTACCGTTGCCGTTGCAACGGGTTTGCCGTTGCCGTTGCAACGGGTTTGCCACGGCAACGGGTTTGCCGTTGCCGTTGCAACGGGTTTGCCGTTGCCGTTGCAACGGGTTTGCCGTTGCAACCGTTGCCGTTGCAACGGCTGGACCGTTGCAATTGCAACAAACAGACCGTTGCAATAGCAACGGGATTGCCGTTGCAATTGCAACGGTCAGAATATTATTTAAATATTTAGATTTTTAAAATCTAATTTTAATATATTTTAATTTTAATTAATTACAACTAAATCTTTTAAAAGCACTAGCAAATATTTAAATATTATTAGTATTGAAAATAACATAAATATGGTGGAAATAAAATTTAAAAGATTAATTAAAAGTCTTAATACAATACTGATTCGATTACATTTACATGACTAAGTAAATAAACATGAAACTTAAAAATAAATATTTTAAAGTGTTTAAGACGGAAATGATCTACGATGTTGTTGATGAGAGGAAGATGGACCATTATATGGCATTTGAGGTCGAGGTCGAGGTCGATGTCCTGGTGCCATTGTAGGTGATGGCATCGACGGGCCACAGGTGATGGCATCGACGGAGCCATAGGTGTTGACATACTTACACCCATATGTCCTACCAAGAGCTTAAGACAATCTTTAATGGAAGACATTTCATTTCTCATTTCATTTCTCATATCATCAATAGCTTCACGATTTTGTTGCAATTGCTCTTCATACCGTCTAGTAGTTGTTGTGCTTGGATATGATGAATTTACTGAGTTCGAAAACAGGTGACACGGCAATAGGGAGAACTTCCACCTAAAGTGCATCTTATCAGTATTCTAAACATGAAAACACGATAATTTTCCTTGATCAATCGTTATATAATACTCATGCCTCGACAATATTAAATAGGTAAAGCATAACCATCAGCCATGAAGAATTCACATAAACATTGCAAACAGGAAAAAAAAGAGGAACAAAGAACTGATTAACCATGAAGAAGTATTAACTAACCGCTACTGGAATATTGCTACCAAGCCGGTGAACAACCTTTGTATGTTCAACCAATAGAATACACACCTTTGCCATTGAATCAACCACCTGATTTCAGGAAGAAAAAGAAAACAAATCACAATGGTATTTTGTAGAACATTTTTTTTGTGTCAGAAGGCTGGGTTACAAAATGGGAGGCAGTCCTTCCTTCCCCTGCCCAATATTCCTCTTCAGTTTGAAGATAGACTAGATTCTAGAATCCTCATCAACTTGGATGTTGAAATTTTGAGTACTATTTCTAGAGCATGTTAAGTAGAACTATTCGGCAAAAAACACATTATCTTGAAGCTATAAAATCTGATTAAATCCATCAAAGATCATCATCATCCCTTTAAGTTGTATATGCTGACTTGATACAGGCATACAGAAAAGACCAAGTTAGGGATTGGGATAAGCACATGAGATGAGATTTGATATTGACTGAGAAGATAAGATAAACCTTTTAAGTTTTTATAAAATCAAACTCTCATAGTTTTGTTTAAAACTAAAAATTTGATTTTCGAATAAATTAGTATGAACAAGAGGTGATAGTAATAATCTTGTACTGACCAAACAGTTAAGTCATTACCTCACCTTCTGCACCGTATGATTAGCTCCCCTGCACTGGCAATAGAAGACAATGGTAAATACACCATCATAGAATCAAAACACACAAAAGAGGCATTATGAGTTCAAATATCAACCTTCAATAGGTTTTTGTTGATATCGACTTCATCCACCACATCAAATGCAATGTCAACGTCATTCACATCATTCAGATCAACCTGAAATTGTGCATGGTAGATGAAACATAGCAAAACAAATCATTTGGATGTCTGCTTTAGAAGAAGCACGCTATTAAAAAGAATCTGAACCTTACAGTTGTCATGCCATATTGTCGAGCTATAATGCGTGACTGGTAGTTTGTACCCACTGCAGCAATGTCTTTCAACTGGAAGATAATCAGAGAAGGCAAAGTTATACCAAAACCAACTCCCATCACTGAATTCGACTCAAGATGAATCAAATCACATTAAAACACCAAAACCAGAAAAATTCAAAGTAAACCCACAACACAAAAAGGCAATAAATGAGCTAGCAATCCAGCTCACAATCAACCAAAACCTCATAAAAAAACACAATGAAATTGACTGAAAGAAACAAAAACATAACCTGGGAATCAATGCTTATTAGGTAAGACAAACATCAAAATTTCATAATGATTCAGACAAAGTATAGAACTTCAAACCCAATAAAAAAAGAAAAAAGAATTCTAAATAGGCTCATCAAAACTCACCACAAATTCAATGAAAGCAAAGATTTAAGCTTTCCTATTGCTGGATAAGAACTCCATATTCTGGAAGAAGAAGAATATAGAAAAAGGACGCAAACTTTTGTCTTCTAAAGCTTCAGGAATCTCACAAAACTCTCTATTGTTGTCTTTCAATTCAGTTTCTGTGACCATTCAAAGCAACCACAAATCTCCAGAATCATTCACCATCCTCGACCAATTTTTTTAATGCAAAACTCTACACAGCCAGCTCAAACCTCCTCAGTAACTCAACATTCTCAGATAACAAACTGTGGGTTCCAATAACCATAGAGATAAACATAAGAATAGCTATGCTTAAAAATTGCAAGAAAATTAACACCATCCTCGACCAAATTTTTTAATGCAAATTTTTTGTGCCTAGCTATGCTAAAAAATTGCAAGAAAATCTAATAGAAAGCTCCCCCAAAACTCCCTAAACCCTAAACTAATTTAGAAACTAAGAAAATAAACAAAAAACTGAGCAGAAATTTGAATTTTGAAATGGTGACCGTACCTTCGTTGTTCCACGGTGACGTTGCAGCTGGGTTTCTGGTGCAGAGGGGAGGATCCCGACGAGGTGGTGCTCGGACTTGATGGTTGATTTTGCTGAACCGAGAGGGAGAGAGAGAGAGAGAGAGAGAGAGAGAAGGTCTTCTGGTTTTAGAGAGTGAAGGTCACCGAACCGAAAAAGAAGAGAAAAAAGAGAAGAATTCCGAAGGGAAAGAGCTGGTTTTAAAGAGTGAAGGTCACCGTTTTTCGAAGGGAAAGTGCTGAGGCCGGGAAGAAGAGAGGAGAAGGGAAAGGTCTGGTTTTGCTGTAAATGGGTGTAAAGAGGAAGACAATGGATATTCAATTGTTTTCAATAAAACGGTGCGTTTCACATTAATTTTCATTTAGCCCGCCCATCCCATGTCTAGAGCGGGAGACGGGGAATTTTATTAGTAAACAAGAAACAATTATTAATATATAAGTATTAATCAGTGAATTATTTACCATATTTTTTTTAACAGTTATTAACAAAAAAATTTAATTTCAAGTTAAATAATACTAATAATAATTTTAGGCTTTTCTTCGTGCTTACTCTTTTGTTAATGTTGTTGAGTTTATATCAATTATTATTATTAATTATAATAAAATTCATTTTTTAATAATAATTAAATTCATTTAAAAAAAAAAAAACCTATTCTAGAAACCTTTAGAATCAAAAATTTCTTCCGGGGCGCTGCCCCGCACCCCGCCAGGGCGCTGCCCTTGGAACCCGCGAGCTGACCTGGCAGCTCGACCCCAGTTAAGAGGAGCTCGCTTCGCTCGGCCTCCTTTCAATTTTTCTTAGTCAACCCATAATATATCATAACGAAATTAAAACTAATTTAAATACATATTTGATTCTTTTTGTCAATAATTTTGTATGCTTAGGGTTAGGATCACCACAGTGACCCCACATTCATATACATTGAAAATTGGTCATAACCTTACCATCATAACGTTATAATTGCATATTTTTCAATACATGAATTTTTCAGTCTCCTACAGGATGACTATATTCATATGTTGAAACAATATTTACAGAGACTAAAGATATCCACAGATATCTTATTTGTCTTAATTAGAGGCACGACTGACTCAACAAGGCATTAAAGTGACTCATTTTGTTCAAGGAGCTGTTTATATCAATAAGTAATTTGTCTTTTCTTTTTGTTGATATTCTATTAATTTACGATCGATTTACCGGCTATTTTTGTTTTCCTTAGATTAAAAGAAGAGCTATTCCTTAGAAAAGACAAATCTTTTATTTTATAGTTGGAAGGTTTTTCAAAAGCAATTATTTAATTGTATAATTTACTCCTATTAATTGCATAATTAAACTAAATTCAAAATAATTGTATTATATTTGAAATAATATAAAAAATAGCTCTTCAAAATATTTTTTACCATTGGAGTACATATCAATAAAAAAATCAAATATACATTATTCAAAGAGCCATTTTCAAGATTTGAATCTTCAAAATAGATCTTGCCATTGAACTTGCTCTTACAAAGAGGTTGAGCCAGATTCGGAGTAGTTGAAGGAGGTGAAGTTGGGTTAGAGAGTTCGGATTGGGTCGGATTATCCATAATTAAAGGTTTTGAAATTAAAATGAAAACATGTTTTTGTGGCTGATCCTCGTGAGATTTAAGTTAGATATATTGCTTAGAACCTGACAGAGCACGCACACGTGCATGCGCTGATGATGAATTATTTGATTTTATGCTTCAAAATTGTTTCTTGCAATTGTTTTAGTAATTTTTTGATGTTTTATATTAAAATATATATATTTTTTGAGATTTTTTTATATTTTTATAGTAAAATAACTATTCTATCCTGATATAAGATAAAAACTAAGAGTTAACGGAGGAGGTGTCACAGTGATTTCACATCCTATTGCACGGTAAAATAACTCTTTAACCCATGATAAGACAAGATTGAAGAGTTGAATGTAGGGGTGCTATGTTAATTTATCATTTTTTATTATTCTTTTCTGCGAATACTATGTACGCATCTGACACGCCCGCCGACAATATTCGACCTGACGCACACCTTATTTTTTGTCTATATTTATATATGTGTGCTCTTAGTTTTGATTTTTAATTTTTATTATTTTCTTATTTGTTAAGGTGGTAACTTTTTGAAAAAAATTGTTCTTAGATTTTAGTTTGTGTTTATGATCATTTGAAAATTGATATTTCTTATATTTTTTTCTTTGTTCTTTCTTTTAGTTTGTTATAGTTTTTAGGCTTTTTTATTCTTTGATTTAATTTTTTTTTTCATTATGATATCATCCTCCATCTCTTCACGTGGGCCCTGCAAGCTTGTAGATGGGGCATCGATTGCTATGGCAGAACACCGGCTTCTAGGCCTAGTAGCAAAAAAGAAGTTTTTAGCCGGCAAGGTGGAGATCGGGAAGCAGAGATGGAGAGTTGTTCTAAATTATGAGAGAACGAGAGAGAATTAAGAAGAATGAATATTAATTACATTTGAATAAATGAGTGTTTGCATTTGTTCTGAATAAATGAGAGAACGAGAGAGAAGAAGAATGGATATTAATTACATTTGGAAAAAAACGGGGTGATGCGGGTATTGAATATATATTTAAGTTTTTTTTTTAAAAAAAAAACAATTCTTGCGGGGTGATATGGATATTAATTACATTTGAAAAAAAAACGGGGTGGAAATAAAAATATATATTTAATTTTTTTTTTAAAAAAAAAAAATTCATGCAATGGAAGTAAAAATTAATTTTCATTTGCAACGGAATTTCCGTTGCAAATATAATTTGCAACGGATAAAATGTGCAACGGATAATCCGTTGCAAACGCCGTTGCAAACCTTCCCGTTGCAAATGACGTTTGCAACGGCTAATTCGTTGCAAAACAAGTTTTTTTTTTTTTTCTTCTGGAATTGGTTTAGCAACGGCAAATCCGTTGCAAACATAATTTGCAACGGATAACATTTGCAACGGTTAAGCCGTTGCAAAATCCGTTGCAAAACTTTCTGTTGCAAATTATATTTGCAACGGCTAATCCGTTGCAAAACAAGTTTTTTTTTTTTTTTTCTCTGGAATTGGTTTAGCAACGGTAAATTCGTTGCAAATGTAATTTGCAACCGGAATATTAGCAACGGAATTTTGCCGTTGCAAAATGCCGTTGCTAACGGCACCCTTTTTTTGTAGTAGTAGCTTTGAAGCAGAGAAATCTCTCCATGCGACTGCTCTTTGCTTCAGGCTACTGAGACAGCATGGTTATGAGGTTTCTCAAGGTACGATATGAAAACAATGTCTAATTAAAACCCAACTTTTCAACAACGTATAGGGTCCATGCTCCATGATTGGATTAACCATGTTGTTTTTGTGATCTACAGATATTTTTGATGGTTTTATAGATGACCAGGGCAATTTCATGGCCTGCCTTCACAATGATATCGAAGGAATGCTTAGTTTGTATGAAGCCTCACATCTTGCCTATGAAGGAGAAGAGATTTTAGAGAGGGCGATCAAGCAAACAAGCATGTTCTTAAAAAAACATCTAGGAAACCCAGACTCTATAAATGCTGAAAGAGTCAGGCATGCGCTGGAGGTACCATTGCATCACAAGATGATCATGTTAGAAGCTCGATGGCATATCGAATCATACGGTAAGAGGGAAGATGCGAATCCGAACCTACTCGAACTTTCCAAGTTGGATTTCAACATGGTGCAATCAGTCTTGCAAAGAGATCTCCAAGACATGTCAAGGTGGTGGCATGATTTGGGGTTGAGGAACAAGCTGAGCTTTAGCAGAGACAGACTAGTGGAGTGCTTTTTTTGGAATGTTGGAATAGCATTTGAACCCGAATTTAGCTCATGCCGCAAAGGGCTAACAAAAGTAACATCATTCATAACCACCATAGATGATGTCTATGATGTTTATGGTGCTTTGGATGAATTGGAACTATTCACAGAGGCTGTTGAAAGGTTTGTGATAAATTAATGATCATGAATTGATTTTGTTTTTTTCTGATCCCTAAAGATATTGCTGAGAATTTCCAATTGTTTTTCATCAGATGGGATGTCAGTGCTGTGAGAAATCTTCCGGGCTATATGAAGTTATGCTTCTTAGCCCTTTTCAACTCAGTTAATGAGATGGCATACGACCACCTTAAAGAACATGGAGAAGAAGTCATTCCTTGTCTAACAAAAGCAGTATGCTCATCTAACTTGATGGTTGCTGTCTTGATATATATATAGTGGTACCAATACTGTATCTACCGTAGTTTTAATTGTATAAATTGTATTACAGTGGGCTGATTTATGCAAAGCATTCTTACAAGAAGCAAAATGGAGCTCCAACAGTATCACACCATCGTTCGAGGAATATCTTGAAAATGCATGGCGATCGGTATCAGGAACTGTCATACTTATCCATGCCTATTTTCTTCTGGGAGGCAACCTCTCCAAGCAATCTCTCGATTATTTAGTAAACTACGATGAATTACTCAGATGGCCATCCATTATTTTTCGACTCTGTAATGATTTAGCCACCTCATCAGTAAGTATATATTATTAGTAATCATCTACTCTCATCAAGATTTGCTCAAGAAAATCATGGGCTGTAGTGATTAACATTCTCGCTGCATGTGGTCAATTAATTGTTCAGGCAGAGATAGAGCGAGGAGAAACAGCTAATTCAATCTCTTGCTACATGTATGAAACCGGAGCTTCCGAGGCTGAGGCACGCAAACATGTTGAGAAATTGATACAAAAGGCTTGGAGGAACATGAACAAATATCAGATGGATAGCGAAAATACTCCTTTTGCCAGACGTTTTGTTGCAGCAGCAATTAATCTTGCTAGAATTGCAGAATGCACGTACCAGCATGGAGATGGGCATGGAGCACCAGATAGCAGGTCAAGGAATAGAATCTCGTCCTTGATAATTGAACCCATCTCATTTCATTAATCAAAATCAAAATGAAATGCAAGGAAAACACAAGGTGATAAATATTTTAATATCATTCTAAATAAAAAAATATTTTTAAAAATAACGAGAATCACGAGATCTAAGACTCGATGCCCAATAGCCATGGGGACCAATCCCATGCCCCTCGCTGACAAACTGTACGACGTTTGTGTTTTGTTGTCTTTCCAAAATTGATGCGAATAATTTCAGGCTCTCCCATAATACGTTTTTAATAAGCAGTCCCATAAACAGTGACAAGTCATGCATGCAACATGAAGAAGGTCGACCCTACTCTGTCAGCACGTGGGTAAAATTTATGAGACAAGACTTTTACCCTCTCTGATCTCCTCCTGGGTACAAAAACAAGAATGTAGATGCATGTGAGAAACAGTATTTTTTATGTATATATTTTTCCTGATGCCTCTCACTAGAGGTTATGCATCCATCTCAGAGAATATAAAGGAGAGAGCTAAGGCAGGTGAAAAACATGCTGATAATGAAACCAAATCCTGAAATATTTCTTAGTTTTCAAGCTCATCTTTTTTGGTGTTTTTACGGTTAAGTAACCATCTCACCTAAAAATTTAAGCTTTTAGGTGAGATGGTTCCTTAACATGGTATCATAACCTTGTTGACCTAGCGGTCACGAGTTCGAATCTCACCACTCCCATTCTATTTGATAAAAATCAAGCACAAGGTGATGTGGGCTTGTACAAGTTTCAAGCCCAAAAGACTTCACTTGAGTGAGTATATTAGAGAATAATATAAATCATATTCTGGGGCCTTACTTACTTTACTCGGTAAAATTTATGAAACAAGAACTTGCGGGCGTAGGATTACATCGAAAGAGGTGGCAAATGAGATATATAACTCTGAACATAGATTTTAGTGAATGGCTAACTGTTGTTCAGCTGTCCATATATTCAGAGATTAACGGTAGGCCGATGAATGTTCCGTTTAAAGTTCTGGATACAGCAGATGGATCGCAGAGAAATTTAAAAAACAAAAAGCTCTTGGCCCTGTCGAAAAACCATCTCAACTTGAAAATCAAACAACAACGATTTTATAATGATCTCAGTCTTGAAACAATCTAATCAGTTTAGAATTTTCAGAGGTATTTGATCCAGATTTTCTACCACTCACAGATCGATGCCTGTGGAATCTGGATTTCTTCTTCCTCTTGTGGGCTTTAAAGAGTGATTTGGTACTGATGAAGTGGCTAAATCATTACAGGGTCGAGAAATAATGGATGGCCATCTGAGTGAGTAATTCATCGTAGTTCACTAAATAATCAAGAGATTGCATGCCTCCCAGAAGAAAATAGGCATGGATAAGTATGACAGTTCCGATCGCCATGCATTTTCAAGATATTGCTTTAACGATGGTGTGATCATGTTGGAGCTCCATTTTGCTTCTTCTAAGATTAATGCTTTCCCGAAATAATAATAATCTTAGAGAACACCATGAAAAAAAATCCTGAGTCAACTCAATTTAACTTGTCAAACTCACAACTTAGTTTATAAAACTAGGATGTTCCCATGAAAAGAAACGAAAAGAAAATCACGAAGACTAAGTCTTAACAAGTCAGTACTAAAAGATAAAATTGAAAAGAAAAAGGGATATAAAAGAGAATTGATGTTAACCTAGATTAACCTTTCAAACTTATGATTTGGATGACAAAACCGAGATTATTCCACTTTAAAAATTTATGTAGCCTAATTTAAAATCAAACCAATATTCAAGAGAGAAACTAAAAAATTAAATATTTAAATTAAAAAAATAAAAAATAAACTAAATTTAACATAAAAAATAAAATGACATGAAACCCCTTAATTTTGGTTATACCAAAACTAGTCCCCAAATAAAGAAAGGATGGTGAAATAAAAAAAAGTAATTGTCTTATTGTCAGTCATAGATTGACATTTATCACTTTTATTTTCAAAATTTATTTCTGGGTTATTGAAAAAAAAAATTAAAATAAAAAAATTGATGTTAAAAAAAATCAAGATAAAAATCTTGAATGAATACGAGAGGCCGATTATACTTTTATCGTGCCCAAAACTAGAAAAAAATGCCGATTCAAGCCTATTTTTCCTTTATGAACGCTAACGTGCCCCAGGTGATCTTGGCGTATGAAAGAGGTCGATCGGTGTACTGCAAATTGATGGACGATTAGGTTTTTTTTTTTTTTTTAATTTGGTTGATGGAGTGGAGAAAGTGTGACGTTTTTGTGATTTGTTGACGCCCGGAACACGAGATCTTGTGATTCAGGCTCTGTTTTTTCGTGTTTTGATTCTTGCATGAACACGGCCAACAGTAACTCTCAGGTGGGCACCCTGCCTGACAAAATATCGTGTGATTTGGAGGAGTAGTTTGGTCATATTATGACAAAATCCATCTCTTTTGCTCTGTTTTAGAGGGTGTTTGAAATTTTGAGAAGTTAAAATTTGACCATGGAATTTATCTAATTTACATTTAAAGCAGAGTTTCATGAAAAGCATCAATTTGTTGTTTTCTGTGCATTTCAGTTGGGGGTGGGGGGTGGGGTGGGGCTGGGAAATATAAAAAATATATTTTATATATTAAAATAAATAATAATATATATATTTTTTATTTTAAAAAATATATAAAAAAACTATATTTTATATATTTTTAAAATATAAAAATATAATATTATTTATTATATTTTCTTATAAAAAATATTTTTTTAATATTAAAATAATCTAAAAAATAATTACAATAAATAAATATATTAGAAGGAGATCACAATATAATGTTTGTCTCGCAATCCTAATTTTGTTTAAGATGATATTTTATTAGATGTTGTTCCGGGATCGCAGAGGCCTTCCCGTATGGATTTATAGATCGTGATGAAATTACAAGTATTTTGATGAGAGAATAAAAACAAGTGTCTAATTTACTTGAATTATTAATTACATTTTATTATTATAATTATTAAATATTTATAAAACAATACATTCACACACACACACGCTTTAAAGTAACTTCACAAGTTAAAAACAATATGAAAAGCTTGGTAACTAAACACTTAAAACTGTTTTTCATTAACTTCAAACTCAATCACAGTTTTAACCAAACACTTTAAAAATTATTTTGAACCGCATCTAAAATACTTTTCATGAAACTATTTTTTTTAAAATCTCAACCACAAAAACAATATCAAACACAACCTAAAACAACTGATTGTTTCTCATTTAAATCTCTGTACTGGTTTTTTTATTTTTTATTTTTAACCCTTGCCTGTCCTGGACTTCCTGATCCCTCACAGCCTAAAATAACTTGTCCTGGCAGATGCCGAAGAAGTGAAAAGTTGGTTTAATAAGGTGATAACAAATCATCGGATTCCATTGATGCAGTGGAGTATTATTATTTCTATGTTTTTTTTTTTAAATATAATAATTTAAAAGTAACAAAGAGTGTGAGCAGGGGTGGGTGTTTGATTAATGACGTGGGGTGCAGCTTATTGATCGGTAAAGCTATTGTTTTGTCACCCCTTGCCCCCGCCCTCTTTCCTCTCTCCGCCTCTCTCGTGGGGCGGCGGGCGGCGGCGGCGGGGAGGGGTGTTCACGTGTAATTGTAATGGTGGATCTCGCAATTGCTTTTATATAGTTTGTTGTTTTGAATCATTTGCTCTGCATGATGATTTGTCACTTCTATTAAAAAATTCAATTAAATAATTCATTAAAATTGGCAAGGAAGGAGATGGACTGTACAAGTTTTTTGAAAGAATCACATTTTATTCAATTTTATTTTGCTGCTATTGAGGCTGGGAAACCCTTACCATGCTTCAAACACCTGGGATAACAGGTAATGAAATGGTCACTCGGATTGCTTTTAATGGATAAGGTATGAAATAGAGAGGGCTCCATGAGGTCTTTAAGGTGTCATGTAGATTTCTTAATATGGTATCAGAGCCTTGTTGACTCAGCGATCACGAGTTCAAATCTCACCATCCTATTCTGTTTGATAAAAATCAAGCACAAAGTAATATGAACTTGTGGAAGTTTCAAGTACAAAAGACTTTTACTTAAGGGAGTGTGTTAGAGAATAATATAAATCATGTTTTGTAGTTTCACCCATAAACTTAAATTTTTAGATAAGTTGATTTCTTAACGAGATTGACTCATCGGAGCATATGCTCAAGTGCAAGGATTTAGGGAAGTGTATGCTGAGCTGAAATTTGGAAGAGAAGCTAGGGTTGCCTACGTTGAAGTGCATGGCCTTCTCTCTCTCTCTCTTTGTTATTAACATTACGAGGGGACATATATTAAATGTTCATGAAAACCGGCCAAAGTTTATAATTTCGAGTATAATTAATAGAATACAAACAAGACATGGGTTATTAATTTCTCCAACACAACGAATTATTCCCATAGCATAGCAGAGCTTAGGATAGAATCGATAGCAGAGCTTAGGATAATGCGTTCGAACTATATTTTTAAATTTTTTATATACATAATTTTAAATTAATATGGTTTTTTGATATATGTTTTTATTATTCTGATATGTTATATCAATAAATTATTATTTTAAAATGATTTTAAACTAAAAACACTTTAAAAAAACATTATCTATCACATTCCTAAAGCTGGTTTAATCTTCTAATTAGTTGTAAGTTGCATTACCTGGATTTAATTTGTTTCCCCTCATTATCGACGACAGATATTTTAATTAATTTAGTTTTTGGTCAGACGGGCGGTCTAATAAGGTTTAAAACTATTAAAAACTCATGTGATTTTATTCTTAAAAAAGAAAAAAAATAAACATGACGCATGTGTTTTTCTGTGAAAACAAATTCCAAGCCATCTTTATGGAGACCACTTTTTGTGGAGCTTGTTCAAGATCCGATGAATATTTCGATGAAAAAAAAAGACTTTAAGTTAATTTCGAAAACTGATTTATTTGACTTTGAAAACAATGCACAATAATTAATGGGGTTTTTCACGTTTTAACAATAAGAAATGAAGGTCTCCACTCATAGCAGCATGGACCAATAATTATTTCACATGAGCAACCATGCAGACAAGAACCACCCTAGGGTTTATATATAGACCTTAATAATTCACTTGAAAAAGTATTCATCGGAGCTAGCTAGGTTAGAGATAATTGAATAAGTTAGTAGCATTGCTTGAGGCAGGAATCTGCGGAACCAAAATTAGCTCAACACAGTCTAATTTCTAGCCTGTTTGCAATGGCACTTAGTCTCTTTACCAGCTTACCTAGCGTGAACTCCATGAATTGGAAATTAGAAAAGCTTCGGCATCCTCTGCCAAGAGCATTTCATAAAACTCGCATGAACTTGAAATCCACTGCTTGTTCAGCAAGCTTGAAAAAATCCCATGAAGAAAGTAAAAGACGATCGGCAAATTACCAACCAACAACGTGGAGTTACGATTTCTTGCAGTCTTTACAGATTGATTGTGCAGTAAGTACATGCTATATTGTAGTTGATTAGCACATATTTCAATATTTTTTTTTGCTCTTCCTTTTTTTTGGCAGTTAAAATTAAGCTTTTGTTTCTCGAATATATATATATATATATATATATATATATATATATATATATATGAAGAATATATACAAAGACAAGGCGACGGAGCTAGAAGAGGAGGTGAGATGCATGATTAACAGTGGAGACATGGAGATGTTAACCATACTTGAAATGATTGATGACATTCAACGCTTAGGGTTAGGTCATCGGTTTGAAAAGGACATAAAGAGAAAGCTTGATAGAATTTCTTCTTCAGAACAAAGTAGCTTTGAAGCAGAAAAATCTCTCCATGCGACTGCTCTTTGCTTCAGGCTACTGAGACAGCATGGTTATGAGGTTTCTCAAGGTACGTACGTTATGAAAATTAACAGTACTGTCTAAAAGCCAACTTTTTCAGCGACGTACAGGGCTCGTATTTATGTTTTTTTCTCATATGATCACAAGGACCATGGGCCATGATTGGATTTAACCATGTTGTTTATGTGATCTACAGATATTTTTGATGGTTTTATAGATGATCAGGGCAATTTCATGGCCTACCTTCACAATGATATCGAAGGAATGCTTAGTTTGTATGAAGCTTCACATCTTGCCTATGAAGGAGAAGAGATTTTAGACAAGGCAATCAAACAAACAAGCATATACTTAAGAAACCATCTAGGAAACCCAGACTCTATAAATGCTGAAAGAGTCAGACATGCGCTGGAGGAACCATTGCATCACAAGATGATCATGTTAGAAGCTCGATGGCATATCGAATCATACGGTAAGAGGGAAGATGCGAATCCGACCCTACTCGAACTTTCCAAGTTGAATTTCAACATTGTGCAATCAGTCTTGAAAGGAGATCTCAAAGAAATGTCAAGGTATGACCCCACAAACTAACCAATCAGGAAATCAAGCCAGGCTTTAGTGTTGCTTAATTTAATAATTGACTTCCCTGGTGTCGATGACCAAGGTGGTGGCATGGTTTGGGCTTGAGGAGCAAGCTGAGCTTTAGCAGAGACAGACTAATGGAGTGCTTTTTCTGGACTGTTGGAATCGCCTTTGAACCCGAATTTAGTTCATGCCGCAAAGGGCTAACAAAAGTGATATCATTCTTGACCACCATAGATGATGTCTATGATGTTTATGGTGCTTTGGATGAACTGGAACTATTTACAGAGGCTGTTGAAAGGTTTGTATTGGCAGTGTGATAAACTAATGATCATGAATTCATTTTATTTTTTCCTGATTCCCTAAAGATAATCCTGAGAATTTCCAATTGTTTTTCATCAGATGGGATGTCAGTGCTGTGAGAGATCTTCCGGACTATATGAAGTTATGCTTCTTAGCCCTTTTCAACTCAGTTAATGAGATGGCATACGACCACCTTAAAGAACATGGAGAAGATGCCATTCCTTGTCTAACAAGAGCAGTATGCTCATCTAACTTGATGGTTTCTGTCTTGATATATAGTGGTACCAATACTGTATCTACCGTAGTTTTAATTGTATGAATTGCATTACAGTGGGCTGATTTATGCAAAGCATTCTTACAAGAAGCAAAATGGAGCTGCAACAAAATCACACCATCGTTCGAGGAATATCTTGAAAATGCATGGCGATCGGTATCAGGAACTGTCATACTTATCCATGCCTATTTTCTTCTGGGAGGCAACCTCTCCAAGCAATCTCTCGATTATTTTGTAAACTACGATGAATTACTCAGATGGCCATCCATTATTTTTCGACTCTGTAATGATTTAGCCACCTCATCAGTAAGTATATATTATTAGTAATCATCTACTCTCATCAAGATTTGCTCAAGAAAATCACGGGCTGTAGTGATTAACATTCTCGCTGCATGTGGTCAATTAATTTTTCAGGCAGAGATAGATAGAGGAGAAACAGCTAATTCAATCTCTTGCTACATGTATGAAACCGGAGCTTCCGAGGCCGAGGCACGCAAACATGTTGAGAAATTGATTCAAAAGGCTTGGAGGAACATGAACAAATATCAGATGGATAGCGAAAATACTTGTTTTGCCAGACGTTTTGTTGCAGCAGCAATTAATCTTGCTAGAATTGCAGAATGCACATACCAGCATGGAGATGGGCATGGAGCACCAGATAGCAGGTCCAAGAATAGAATCTCGTCCTTGATAATTGAACCCATTTCATTTCATTAATCTATATACATACTCGAAATCAAAATGAAATGCCAGGAAAACACTGCAATCCTCAAATCAGGCTCAGAAGATGTTTTCATCAATGAGATTCCTTGCATGTTGTTCAAGAACAAGTTCAAAGGTGGTTTCATAAACAACGCAATAGTTTCTTCCATTTCTCAGTTTGAAGGTGTTATTTTAGTTTGATGTTAAGTCATTTACTTGATCTATTTAGATTGGATCAAAACCTTCAATTTCTATAATTAATCTCCTCATTATGAAGTTAGGACCTTCAGTTTCGGCTGCATCAATCTTGTTTTGTTTACTACATGGCATCCATAGATCGAACGATGCTGTGATATTGTTGTTGGAGCTCCATTTCGCTTCTTGGAAGAATACTTTCCCGAAATAATAATAATTTTTCTATTTAATTGATTTGTTTTTTTTGTGAAAATATTTTGTTAACATGTCAAAGCTAAAAGCATATTTTTATTTAAATTGGAAATATTAATGTAGAAGACAACTTTATTTCAAAATTGAGCCAGCTAACCCTTCACAATCAATCTATTCATTCGGGTTATAATCGAAATGCATGAGATTTTTTAATTTGTTTTCTCTTCTTTCACCAAAGTGAAATGATAGATTTTAATGATACGAGCCTTCCAATTCACTTTTTTAATATTGCAAAATATGTTTTAATTGAAAATATATAATTTTTTTTTTATTTTTTATATTAATACGTAAAAACTATCAAGAAAAAATTTAATTTAATATGTATTTTTTTAAAAAGTTATAAAAACATATTTAAGAATCGTAGCTTGGGCCTTGGAGAGCCTCCATTGCATCGTAGCTTCACAATCTTTGTTTTGGATAAAAGATGTGTTTTAAGAGTTTGTTAATGATTGTTTTTTAAATAATTTTTACATGAAAATAAATTAATTTTATTTTTAAAAAATAATTTTAAAATATAAAAAAATAATTTTAATCTTTCATGAAAATTGTTTGAAATGCAACCCGCAAACCAAAGACACCTAATCTAATACTTTCTACTCAGAATTCTTGTCCCCACATATTCTCTATGTCCGACCAACCTTGAAAAGAGGATGCTCGAGGCGGCCCTGATTGCTCCATCAATCGCTGTACGATGCCGTTTTGCCGGGCTGATTTGATGTATAAATAATTGTGATCATAGCTGTTGTTTGTAGTTATTTTAAAAATAGTTTCTGGTCAAAGGAGCTGTTAATAAAGCAGAAATACCTGGAAAGTTGGAAAAGCTTCAAAATGAGTGGTGTTAACTTTCAACCAAAAAAACATCATTAAGGCAGTGTTTTGTGCTTCTTTTTCCTTTTAAAATTGTTCTTGATTTTTTTTTATTTTAAATTATTTTTTAGATATTTTAAATTATTTTTGATATTAAAAATATTTTTTAATAAATAAAAAATATTATTTTCATGTATTTCTAAAAAAATCATTTTAAAAAATAATTTCTAAAAAAATCATTTTAAAAAATAATTTCAATTACATTTCCAAACCGCCACTTAAATATAGTAATTTTATGATCTCTTCTTTATTTTTATTTTCGAAGTGGATCTTAGAGAATAATTAATCGGATCTTTATAAATCTTTTCTAAAAACTAAAAAACAACACCTAAAAAAAATATATTATTTTTATTTTATTTGAACAAAAAATAGCTTAAAATACTTCAAAAAAACATATTATTCCGCGAAAATAAACACTCCGTAAATTAATTAATACCCACCCGTATTTAAAATTTTAAACCTCCTTATAAATCATCACAATGGTGCGCATGTTAATTTTTTTGACACCCATCGTTCATTTTAGCTTTCTTCTTACCAAAAAAAAAACTCAAGCACCATTCCACGCTGCACCTCCCAGCCAAAAATCCAATCACGCGCAACACTTCCACGGTTTCACCACCATCATTTTCTCTCTCTAAAAAATAACTTTCTCTCTCTTGAAATCTCCAAAACCCTAGGGCTAGGGTTTCAATCACAGTCCATCTCTTTCGCTCTGGATCCAGAACCAATGGCGGAGGAACCAGCATCACCGTCGCTATCTTCGCAACCGCAACCCCCGCCATCATCAGCGCCGCCGCTAGGATCATCGGTGATACCGATAGTGAACAAGCTACAAGATATATTTGCTCAGTTAGGTAGTCAATCGATGATTGAGTTACCGCAAGTGGCAGTTGTAGGCAGTCAAAGCAGTGGTAAATCGAGTGTTTTAGAAGCACTTGTTGGGAGAGATTTCTTGCCACGTGGAAACGAGATTTGTACTAGGAGACCGCTGGTTTTGCAGTTATTGCAGACTAAAAGGAAAGGTGACGGTAGTGGTGAAGATGAGTGGGGAGAGTTTCTGCATTTGCCTGGGAGACGATTTTATGATTTTTCCGATATCCGGAGCGAAATTCAGGTGCGGTGATGGTGGATTATGAATTTTTGTGATGGATTTTGCGTGTTTGTGAATTCAGTTTTCGAGTCTTATTTTGTGTTGTATCTGTGATTTGTCACTGTTGAATTATAGAAAATAAGGCGTCGATTCGTTTGTTGCCAGGTTAGGTTATTATAACCGTTTAAGAGTTTAATAGTAATTTCTGAGATGTTTGCGTGTCTGGAATCGTTGATGATTGAAGAGAAAGCTTTAAGAAACTAAAAAATGGTTTTGCTAAATGAGTAGGTGTCTGTATATATCATGGAGTGTGCGTTATTTTTATTAGTAGTATTTGAACAAAAATATGGAGAAATTAAGGATTAGCTGTACTAAGATATTGCTGGAAAATTGAAACCAGCAATCGTTATCGTATTCATATGAAAGTTTGGTACTTTCTGTACTCTCATAATGTCTTTGTACTTTTCATTCTATTTTGAAGAAGATAATTAATTCAAACAGCTAGGGATTAGGGATTGTCCATGCTGTCTGAGTAGTGGAAGGAGCACTTAGGGATTAGGCATGTGGATTTATCACCAACTACTAAAGAGCCTTGTTTGCATCGGAGGCAAAAACTCATATTTTGAAAAGTTTTTACTTGTTTATCAGAATGGAACTTGTTTGGCTGTACTTTGGGTAGCATTTTGATATAGATATTGCAATGTAAAAATGGAAGTGATGAAGTTCAATTAATATAAAAGAACAGTCTTCTAGTTATTTGCTAAGCACCCGTTTGGCGCACCAGTGCGTCTGGCGTTTGCCAAACGGGATGGAGTTTTGGTGTTTGGTAACAACCAAACACCATTTAAAATGAGTGGGCCCCACCACTTTTTTGCTCCCAAACGGCGTTTCAAGAAAAGCACCTGGGAGGTGCTTTTCAAACGCCGTTTAAAACGGAACTGAACGACGTTTCGGGGTCTTCGATTCACCCTTTTTTTTTCTCTTCTCTGGTCGAAATTCGCCTCTCATCTTCTCCCTTTCTCCTCTCATCTCTGCACATTCATCTTCTTCTCCCTTTCGCCTCTCATCTTCTTCTCCCTTTCTCCCTCGCACTCGTCTCGTTTACAAATAAAAAGAAAACCTCAAAAGTCCCACAAATTCCTCAAAAACAAAACTAAACCCACCAATCAATAAACAATACAAATCCCGTAAACCCATAACACCAAAACTCACATGAAAGAACTCCAGCTGATCTTCAAGATTCTCAAGAGCAGTCCGAATAGAGTTAAGACTCTTAGCCTCTTGAATAGCCGAAAAGTCATTGTCATAAACCCCAGAATCCTTAACAAAAACGAACCCAGAAGCCCTACTGTTGTTTTTCTCTTCAAACCCAACATCGCTCTCTCTGTTCAGTTTCTTGTTGTTGGTTTTATTTGATTGAGCTGAGGAATTGAGTGAATTGCATCGCTTAATTTGTCCAAAAGGTGAAGTTAAGACAGTGGATGTGAAAGAGACAGAGGATGAACCTTAACTCACATGAAATAATAATAATTATAATTATATAATAATAATTAATTGTTATTTTTAATTATAATAATTAATTATTATTATTATTAATTATTGTATTATAATAATAATTATATTATTATTATTATTATTATAGTTAGCATAAAAAAATAGAGTGTGTTAATTTTAGTAATTGATAATTATATTTTTAATTTGATGGGAGAATAAAAAATAATATTTGTTTTTTCATGAATTATTAATTACATAATATTATTATCATTATTAAATTTACAATATTTAAAAAAATTATGTATATATATATATATATATATATATATATATATATATACTCTTTTAAGTAATTTCACAAGTTAAAAGCAGTTTGGAAAGTTTGGAAACCAAACACCAAAACTCCTTTTTCTTCAACCTTCAACTCAACCACAGTTTTAACCAAACACTAAACTGCTTTTTTTGAACCACAGTTTAAAACTCCATTTTTTCAACCACAACCGCAACCGCTACCGTCCTCCCAAACAGGCCCTAAGTACCAACGCAATTTATTAACTATGATTTTATTTAACTGCGCTTTTAGCTTTGTATTGAATAGGGTAATATTCATGTTTAATCAAGTCTTTGTTACATGCGTGGCTCTAATAGATTTTCTCAACTTAGAAATATTTACTGCACATCAGGGTTTGGTTCATTGAATGTTGATATCCATTGAATAAATTTCACTTTCAATAATCACTCATCTCATTATTCAATAATAGTGATTTGATTGCAGGCTGAGACTGCTAAGGAAGCAGGAGGCAACAAAGGTGTCTCTGACAAGCAAATTCGTTTGAAGATTTTTTCACCAAATGTTCTTGATATTACACTTGTTGATCTACCTGGTATAACAAAGGTTCCTGTGGGTGATCAACCCTCTGATATCGAAGCACGAATTAGAACTATGATCATGTCATATATAAAAAAACCAAGCTGTCTGATTCTAGCTGTCACAGCTGCAAATTCAGATTTAGCAAACTCGGATGCTCTTCAGATTGCAGGAAATGCAGATCCTGATGGTAAGTGTGCCTTTTAAATCCAGTTTGAGTAACTTTGTCATGTTTATTTTGTTTAACTTGTGCTAATCTATATCGACAGGTTATAGAACCATTGGAATTATCACAAAGGTGAGGTTGCAACTTTAACATCATGTTTCTTGTGTGTTTTAACATACACAGCATCTTGGTTGTTCCTTAGAAGGATTGACATATTTTTCTTTGACTCAGTTGGACATTATGGACAGAGGCACTGATGCTCGTAATCTGTTGCTTGGAAAAGTGATTCCCCTTAGACTTGGTTATGTTGGTGTTGTGAATCGTTGTCAAGAGGTAATCATGTAACTACTTAGGAATTTTGCATACTAGTGGTTTAATGGCGCATCTTTCTGCATCTTATTTTTCTGGGCCCAGCCAAGTCACCTCATTCTTTTCTCTCTCTCTCAGTCCCTTTATATTATTGCCTTGCTGATACTTGGTGAAGTGGTTGATAAATTATTTTGGCAGTTGTTTTTTCTGACGCTTTATTGGCTGAATGTAGAAACTAATATCCAGTACTGGTAATCATTAAAAAATTAAGAATTTTCTATACAGTTTGTTTTCCTCTTCAGTATTTTAAAATCTTTTGTTGCTCTTGATTGTTTGATTTTCAAAATTCTTATGGCATGGGATGCATTTTGAAGACATATCAACATATCTGGCAAGCCTTTTCAACTTATATGATTTTTTCTTGGCTGTGCATGTTAGGACCATAATATATTGCACATGACATGACTTCCTGTTGAAATACAAACCATGACATTCTAGACCACTCATGGACTAATCTTTTGAATGGCTATCTTGATGCTGATGTAGGATATCATACTCAATCGGAGCATCAAGGATGCACTTGCTGCGGAGGAGAAGTTCTTCCGTAGTCGTCCAGTATGACTGCCCTATCTCTTTATTATTATACCTAATTTGTTTCAATATCAATTACTGTAATCTTTTACTTTATTTACTCACATCCTGTTCTGTTCTGTAGGTGTATAATAGTGTAGCTGATCGTTGTGGCGTTCCTCAGCTGGCGAAGAAGCTGAATCAGGTAGAATTTTCGCAGCATTATTTACTTTCAGAATATCTTGAGGGACATCATTTTAAATTAGATTCCTTGTGTTCTGCATTTATTGCTAGGACTTCCATAGGATTCCCCCCCTCTGAATGAACCTTATTTTGTTACTTTTCCCTCCAGATTCTGGTGCAGCATATAAAATCAATACTTCCAGGGCTGAAATCACGCATAAGTTCTGCTTTGGTTTCTGTAGCAAAAGAACATGCAAGCTATGGAGAAATCACGGAATCAAAGGCATGTATTGTTTACTTGAGCCCCCCCCCCCCCCCCCCCCCCCCCGAGTGTTCCTACAACTTGATCGAGATTGTTTTCAAGTAATTTTTATGATGTCTGGTATCTGACTACTATATTACTTGTCTTCTGAGCTGAGCCTTGATAATTGCGCCCCCCCCCCCCCCCCCCCCCCCGCTCTCTTTTTTTTAATATTTTTGTGTTACTGGTTGTTAATGCTTGACAATCATAAAATTATCACACTTGAGTTATTTTGTGATTGCTCCTTGTGTTTTCAGAAGGTTCTAGTAGTCCACTCTTTTCAAAGTATGTTTTTATATTATTCTCTTAATTAACTTTTTATACAACTTTCTGTAAATAATAGGCCGGCCAAGGAACTCTTATTCTGAACATTCTTTCAAAATATTCTGAAGGTAATTTCTGTTACTCTTTTCACTCACATTTTAAATTATGTCATAGATATTCGTTCGCTTCTTATCCATGCTTAAGATCAATAATGTGTGCCATTTTCTTGATGGAAACAGCATTTTCTTCAATGGTAGAGGGAAGAAATGAAGAAATGTCAACATCTGAGCTCGCTGGAGGAGCACGAATTCACTATATTTTTCAATCAATCTTTGTGAAGAGTTTAGAGGTGTGTATATTAATATTTTTATGTTCTTCCTCATGAACAATGTTCATTAAATTGGATTGATGTAACAAATTTCTACCAGTTCCAGGTCTGTGGTTGGCAGTTTCTCCTTCACGAGAGTAATGCTCCATCTGGTTTGTTTGAATAGAGTGAAAGCCTGACTACCTATTGTAAATCTAGTAAAACAAGCCATTTTTTAGAGATAATATTTTTAGGGGTGGGTGTGATTTGGATGGGGGCACCTCAAGTTGTAGAGCCTTACGTTTGAATCTTTAACCTCTGGACCAATGCCTAATTGGTTCATTAAACCAGCTTTAACTTTCTTGGTTCTTCTCTCAGCAATGAAATGGAATGGAACTATTCATTTGTGGTGCAGACCTGAGTAGCACTTTTTACATGGAATGGGGTTACTCGGATGTCATGAAACCATGTACATAGTGATGGTTGCTTACATGTGTTTTTGGGTATCTATTTTTTAGTTAATAAGTTTGACTCTAGTGCCACAGAAACTATAATGTGCTTTTAAATAATAATCCTTGAATGATAGTAACCTCTTACAAGTTTAAAAAGCCTTTGCTTCTTTTATTTTAAACAATGAGGTTAATATGATCAGTACAATTAGCTTGTTTTGTTCAATAAAATTCAGTTGCCTGGGTGACTTAGCTACCATCCTGTGGGCAGCGTTACAAGTATTTTTGAACAAAAATGACTGTAACCTGCTGCTCATTACTGAATTGACTGAATCTGATGTTACATGATTTGCTATGCAGGAGGTTGATCCTTGTGAGGACTTGACTGATGGTGACATTCAAACTATCATTCAGAATGCCACTGGTCCTAGAACTCCACTGTTCGTACCAGAGGTTGGTTTATTGTTTCTTTTTCTCATGAAAAATGGTTACTTTTCTTTTTACTCGTGGAATCCTTCTTTTTTGTGTGTGTTTTAACTTTTGCATCTTAAAAAAGGCTTCTATTTCTAAGCAAGCAGTGTAATGATACTTGTTTTCATTCATACAGGTGCCATTTGAAGTTCTTATCAGGAAGCAAATAGCTCGTTTATTAGATCCAAGCCTTCAGTGCGCCAGGTTTATATACAATGAATTAATAAAGGTAGGGATGCTGTGATTGAGGCTTTAGGAATTGGCATTTGCATTGTTGAATGTTCAAATGAAATTTCTCTCCAGATTAGCCATCACTGTCTAGTGAATGAACTTCAGCGGTTTCCTGTTCTAAGAAAGCGCATGGATGAAGTTATTGGAAACTTTTTGCGAGATGGTCTTGAACCATCAGAGACAATGATTGGACATATTATTGAAATGGAGGTATGTTCATACTTGTAATTTTTCAAAATCTTATTGGTTAAGTTTTCTGGTTAATAATGCTTTATATCTCCATTCTTCTTTTAATCCTTGTGCATTCATTTTGTTGACTTGTTTTCTCATGTTTGTATTGACCAAACTTTCTGTTGGCATTGGAGTTGCTGACTGTTCTATCTTTGAGGATTTTCTTTTCCTACCTTTACCGCCAACTTTGTAATTTTTATTCCTTGAACCTGCAACTCTTTGGTAACTTCCCAAATGATGCCCCTTTTTACTGTCCTATGTGATTGAAAGTTCTCACAGGATATGCGAAAGAAGTTATGCATATACCTTGCAGTTCCAACCCTGTTTGCTTTCTCTTTTCTTTGGTTTCTTTACCATGTTAATAGTACAAGCAATTGTGTTGTTGAGCCCATCTCTGATATTACATAACATTTACCTCCTTTTGCAGATGGACTACATAAATACTTCCCACCCAAATTTTATTGGTGGGAGTAAGGCCGTGGAGATTGCGCAGCAGCAGATCAAGCCATCAAAGGTTTCTTTTGCTATGCCCAGGCAAAAGGTATGCCTGCTATGCATATGTTCTTCAGCACTATTGTATCAACTGTTTAATTTCTTGTTAGATCACATATTTCTTTTCTTTTGGTCCCTGTTCTTTTTTTTTTTGTCAATTAGGATGGTATAGAGCCTGAAAAGGCACCTGCTTCTGAAAAGAGTATGAAGACCCGTGGTTTTCTGGCCAGACAAGTAAATGGGATTGTGCCTGATCAGGCATGGCATTTTTTGTTTTCTAGTTTATTCTTAAATCTTTAATTTTATTGTAGTGCATACTGTTATGGAGCTTGTCTAATTAGACAAAGTGGTCTTTGTATGACTTACAGGGAGTACATCCGGTGGGAGAAGGTGAACAGGCCCCACCTGCTGGTAGTTTTCTACTCAGAAATTCTATTAGATATACACATCCATTTTTAGATACTTAAAATTGTTTTATCAGGCAATAAAAATGTTTCAAGTTGGGGCATATCATCAATTTTTGGTGGAGGTGATCATTCTCGAATGTCTGCTAAAGAAAATTCACTAAGTAAGTCCTACAATGAACCTGCTCAGAGCATAGAACCCTGGGAACAAAGCTCGTCTCTGATTCATTTAAGAGAGGTATGCTGTCTCGAATACTAGTACTGATTAGCTAACGAGCATAATCTGATTTCCTTCTTTTTTTGTCGTTATATTTATTCTCAAAGCATTTTATTATAACAATTTTTTCCCTTTTTGTTTTTGATTTTTATATTCTCAATGCATTTTATTCTAACAAGAATATTTGTGTGTTTTTAGCCCCCAACTGTCTTGAGGCCTTCAGAAATCCATTCAGAGCATGAGTCTATAGAAATTGTAGTCACAAAATTGCTGTTGAGATCATACTATGACATTGTTCGGAAGAATATTGAGGACTCCATACCAAAAGCAATTATGCATTTTCTGGTAATCATTAATTGATGTAGATGTACCTGTTACTTTCTTGTGGCCTTTGTATAATTGCTGTTACACTTACATGTGGCTGTTCTGTGATCTCGCCTTATTTTGGCATTTCTAGTGGTTTTTCATTATTATTTTTTTTATTTATATCTTCTCTCTTCATGTACTTGTTACTTGTGGCCTTTGTATAATTACTATTACACTTACATGTGGCTGTTATGTGATTTGTCTTATTTTTGGCCTTTTATTGGGTTTTCACTATTTTTCTATCCATATCTTCTATCCTTTTTGGGTATTTTATCTACCATCTTTGTGGTCATCGTGTTCCTCCGTAATTTGCTCACCAAAACAAAACAAAAAAAAAAATACTTGCAAGGTTTTTTGTATCACTTCTCTTAAAAAATTCAACTGAAGAAACAAGAGTTATTGGGGATGGCAGCATAGCCTATAGAACCAGTATCAATCTTATCCTAACATAGTCTGCAACTGCATAATGTTTATATTTTCAAAACGTTCCAAAACCCTCTTGTTTCCACCACCACCACCACTAAAAAAACTACCATGATGGAATGGCAGTTTGGACAAGTTCTCAAATGTTTCAAGTATTGTACTGCTAAAATTCATAATGAAAGAACATTTTGGGTCATCTTGGCTAGGATAGATGGATGTAATTTTTCATATTCAATAAATTCTAATGGCACTTGGATTCATTATGTAGGTAAACCATACAAAGCGTGAACTGCACAATGTCTTCATTAGAAAACTTTACAGGTACGATAATTTTTTTTATTGATTTTAGTCATTGGTCCTGATTTGATCCTATCAATCATTTCTTGTATAATGTAAGCTAGTCATAGGTGTTTAACCTGGATTTCCGTGCCTTACTGAAACAGGGAGAATTTGTTCGAGGAGATGTTGCAGGAACCTGATGAGATAGCAATGAAGAGAAAGCATACGCGAGAACAACTTAGAGTTCTCCAACAGGCATTTAGGGTAGGCTTTTCACGACTCTCCAATCAGCCAGACCCTATACCTTCACTGTCCTCAAGTTCTATTATGGTTCTCTAGAAGCATTAATTTTCCTTAAGCTCTTTGGTGTTGGGATTAGAGTTAATTTTCTTTCAACTGCACATGTATATGGTGATTGGTATCTGCATCTTCATGCAAGCATTTAACAGGCTTACTGTCAGAACTCGGATGAGTTGGTAATCAAATTTGCTACCCAATAGCTAGCATGCATCAGTAGGCTTGCCACCAGATGTGGATATGAAATTCAATTGCTCTGCTGTCATGAGGTTCTTTAGCTGCTTCTGCATTGCAAATGTAGATATGCTGAGAAATTCCTGACATCTAATTGGCTATATTCTTTCTTTTCAGACGTTGGATGAATTGCCATTGGAAGCTGAAACTGTTGAAAGAGGATACAGTTTGAGCTCTGATTCTACAGGTTTGCCGAAGATCCATGGACTGCCAACATCAACAATGTATAGCAGTGGTTCCAGTGATTCCTACTCAGCTTCTCCTAAGAACCCGAAGTCCCGGAAATCATCCCACTCAGGGGAGCTACAGCCACATCTATATGCTGATTCTAATGGAAGTGGACGCGCTTCCATGCCAGGTCTCTATCCAACAGTAGACTTTTAAGCCATATTGGTCAATTTCTTAAACTGTCCAGCCATATTATATTTGTTTGAATTTCCAAGTCACGTAGCGCATGCAACTTCCAGATTATTGAAATTCCAACTTTCAAAGATGGCTCAGAAAGACACGTGCAAACTGGAAGTTGTGTTGCTACCCTTCCATATCTTTGTTTCTCTGATATAGTATAGGATTGTAATTGCATTTTTGTTTTTACGAGGCTCCATGAAGAATAACATAAAGCAAATGATCTACTTCTCTCTCTCAGAAGCAGCCCTTTATATATATATATATATATATATTTGACCCTCGTGCTATTATGAAAAAAACTTGTCCAATTTCCAGCCAGGGTTGCTGGTCACCATATAATTTTGATCAAATGAAACTTTATATATATATATATATATATATATATCAAGATTGACATTATTACCATCAGAAACAATTTTCAGAGTGAAGGCCAACATTGCATACCATTTTGAGATTTCAGTTAAGCCCAAATCTTGATTCGACTCGAGTTTTCTTTTAAATTAATTTAAAATCCGCAACTCAGTTGACCCGACCAAATTTATTTTAATTTCGTGGAAATTGTTTTTAAAAAATTCAAAATAATAATAATTTTTTTTAAATTTTAAAGGTATAATACACACCATAATTGGGCCTAAATCGTTATGCATTGGCACTTGCCCTAAATTCCCTAGACCGTCCAGAGAAGAAACGGGCCTAACTTTGATAGTTTTTTCTCTTCTAGAGGCAGCAAGTACCGGAAATAACTAACAGCAACAGTTTCCCTCTGCAACCGCCAAAAAACTAATATTTGACTTCTCCTTCTCCAAGAAACCACCAGCTCCAAACTCTCTCTTTCAAGAAGAATTTTCCCGAGAAGATGAGGAACGTGAATGCAGATAATATTAACATCCTCCGATACGTACGTCACCTTCTTCGGAAAAGGACATTAAAACAACTTCTCATTTCGGTCATCATTTTCTCCACTTCCAGATGCTTGCTAGAGCACTATGTTTTGAACCAGTATTTTCCTCAGCTCAATATCTCTGATCAGGTACTCTCTTTCACTTAATCTGTTGTTTTCTTCAATCTCTGTAAGCCCATTCTTATGCATTTTCTTTATCTTGTTTATGAATGTGATTCTGGAATATCCTCAAGAATTCCGATGTCTATACGACAAGATTCTAAGTTTGATTCACTTGTTTTAGTCCTCTCTTAATGCTTCTTTTATGGTTTTATGAATGATTATTTGGCTCAGGTTGAAGATTCTCTGAATGAAGTCTTTCACTCACCTACAGTTTTCAGGATGAATTATGCGGAAATGGAGAGGGTATTTAAGATCTTCGTGTACAGAGATAGAAACATAACAAAGTACTGTGATTTGCCGAGAAAGCACAACAGCAAATACGAAAGCGAAGAATATTTCTTCCGTAATCTCAAAACGAGCCCGTTTCTTACCGATGATCCGGAGGAGGCTCATCTATTCTTTATTCCAATTTGCAGCCAAAAAATGATGACAGAAGTACGTATTTCGTAGTTCTATGCAAGCGATGGCGCTGATTTTGGATGTTCTCGATTCGGAAAGTTGATTCTCGTGGAAAAATTAGAGCTCACTGCCGAGGTGCCAGGTGGTGCTTACTTCCTGAAAGCATTTTCCTGAGATGTAAGGAGGTGCTATGCTGGCACCTTTGTTACTGGGACCTCGGTGACTTCCACTGGATATTGATATATTTTTTTGGGAATTTATTCAACCTTTGTTACGTTTTCCTTTTATTTTTCTTAATCTGAAAGATCTTCTGAACATTACTGGATGTATTGGTTCCCTTGATTGATCTTAAGACGTATTGATACTTTACAATAGAAAAGAAGATTACTTTTTACTATTATGAAAAGAAGATTACCTTATCAGTTTGAGGATGTGCATTTGAAGCCCTCAACTCAACATCCTCAGCAGAAGCATGTAGTGACCAGGAATGAAGTATAAGCAATGATTCTGAACCAACAGGATGTTCTTGCTCTAGTTTTAGCAGAAAATTGGTAAACTGGCCGTGTCTTGCATGTTGCTCTAGTTATTTTCGAACTGAAATTGGCAGCTGCAATAACAGCACAAAATACTCATATCATATGATCCAACAGCATACATTGATCGATTTTAATGAAATCAATCACAAACGACCTTAAACAACTAAACTTGAAACTAAGCCATTTGAGTAGGGTAGGGTGTATCTTGAAACTAACCGCAGTTATCTTTCAGCTAAAACTATCTAATCCAACCGCCACCTTCCCGCACATAAATTTAGCAAGAAACCACTTTCAGTACTCTCTTATCATCTCTCTTCAATTTCGCTGAGAAAAAACAGAAAGAAGACATCCAAGAAAACAAACATGGAGAGTCTTACCTGCTTTTTTGTTATAGTTCTTTCAATCTGCTTCTCAATCTATCACCCAGCATTCCCACTTTCTTTTCAGGTACTCATTGTCTTGATTACTGTTCATTTTCATGCAATTTTTGGTCAACTTCATTTTTTTAAAAGATTATCCAACACATTCAACTTTCTTTCACTTCCTCTCACTTTCTTGCCTTTTGTTGTCTTGTTCATATAATATATTATAGGCGCCACGTCAAGCTTCTGCTCAGGATTCTGATATTTTTGCAAAACTCTTTCACACTCCTGAGGATTTCAATGTCGATTATATGGAAATGGAGAAGAACTTCAAGATCTTTGTGTACCCTCATAATACTACTATCTGTGATGAACCAAGGTTGCCTGACGGCGAGTATGCAAGTGAAGGATTGTTCTTTGAGAATCTTTATCAGAGTCGGTTCTTGACCAAAGATCCTGATAAGGCTCACCTCTTCCTAATTCCCACATCTTGTCATTCACTTCCTGCTGAGGTATAACTTGTTGATGTACTTGTTTTGATTACAAGTGATTTTGGATTGTTTTGGCATCATTTTACAAAGCGAATGCAGTAAGTTGTGCTCTATTTAGTACTGTTGATGTTTCTTATCGTAAATGGTATGCTGAGGTATAACTTTTATATATATATATATATATATATATATATATATATATATATATATATATATATATATAGTGTATTCTGAGTAGTTTGCTGGTGTTCTCAACTTATGTTGGTATTGTTATGTGCAGGGACGATCTGTGAATGAAAGGTCCATGGCTATGGTGGATTTTGTCATGAGCCTTATTTCCAAGTACCCTTATTGGAACAGAACTTTAGGTGCCGATCACTTCTTTGTAACCTGCTCAGACATTCACGTGACTGCTACTGCACGAATTGTTAATCTTATGAAGAACTCAATTAGAGTCATGTGTTCTCCAAGATATGATGTTGAATATGCTCCTCATAAGGATGTTTCCCTCCCACAAAGTGTGCAGCCATTTGATGTTTCTGCTGCTGGAAGTGACACAAGAGAAAGGTACCTTAAAAATCTGTCCCTTCAAGAAAACATCCACAGAGTTTCACAATAAATGTTGCATGTATAAATTGCAGGACTACATTAGCTTTCTGGAGTGGTCAACCTGATTCTCATGTAAGAGAGACGCTGATTAACAATTGGGGATTTGACCCAGAACTTGAAATCCATATAGGATTTGAAGCTAGCACTGCAGAAGGGCGTTGGGAATTCCATGATGATTTATCCAAGTCCAAGTTTTGCATCTGTCCCGGAGGCCCTCAGCTTGATGGTGTTTTAGCGGCAGCAATTAATTATGGATGTGTTCCAGGTAATATATCATTAGTTCTTTCATCTCTTATCTGGACTGGAGTATCTGTAATATCTTATCACTAAGCAGTTTGTGCAACTTGGTGCAGTTATCTTGTCTGATTACTATGATGTACCATTCAAAGACATTCTTGACTGGAAGAAATTCTCTGTAATAATCAAGGAGATTGATGTCTATCAACTAAAGAAAATCCTTGCAGAAATACCAAATAAGGAATACGAAGCCCTGCACACCAACGCAGTCATGGTTCATATATGTTTTTCTCTCACAAGCCCTCTACTTTAATTGTTTGTGAATTTATCTGTGGAAAATACTTCTGCAGATTACTCCATTTATATTGTTTTCCTTAATTCCCTACTCGTGAATCAGGTCCAGAAGCACTTTGAGTGGAATCTTCCTTCAGTCAGACTTGATGCATTTCATATGGTGATGTATGAACTTTGGATGCGCCGCCGTGTTACCAAGTACTAAGTAGCTAGTTAAAGTTTGGATCCAGCAGAAATACTCACAGTATATTACCTTTTCTTGACTGGAAGAAATTGCTTCTGTAACTCTAAGATGATGAACTGCTCTAACTATACCAAAGGGTTTATGGTGTGGATGTAATGCACTTAAGCTTTTTGTTTTTGTACTGTGCAGCTACATTCTGCTTAGAATTTTCATATTTTATGTTGTTGAACCACAAAACCCACTGCGTCTCGCAATGAAATTGCCTCCATCCTTGATCATCAGTTTGTTTCTTCTCGTCGTGGGGGATATTATAAATTTTTAGTTCAACGGAAAAATCTACCCACTTTAGATTCAGTCGTGGTTACAGGGTAGTGAACTTCAGTGGCTGCATACGAGTTTATTTGCTGACTATATTTGTCATAACTTGCCGACAATTGATGCAAATCAACAAGATGGTGTCCCTTAAAACATGAGTCTGCTAGGGAGAGGGAAACTTCTGCTGGACAGAATTTCTCATGGAAACATTGCAGGGAGATTCTGCGCAAGTTTGTTAATTGCTAATTTAGCCCTTCAATATTTTCCGCAGAAACTTAGCCAAAGCAGCAGTGAATCTTCTTAATCACTTCAAACTACATAATGAATGCTTAAGAACTTTAATACAATAAATATCAAGAAAAAAAAAAAAAAAACCTGCCCAAAAGGCATAGGAAACTTAACTGTAATGCCAGATTTTACTTATGTCCAGATGAGCCAAGAGGCATAGGAAAAATGTTTTGGTGCACATACCTTGCCTCCACTTTTACGACGAGAAATGGGAATAAAGAAGAGATGAGCCTTGTGAGGATCATCAGTCAAGAACTGATTGTCTATCAGATTCATGAAGAACCCTTTGGAACTATGTTTTAAAAGTGTTTTTGAAAAAAATTGAATTTATTTTGTTTTTTTTACTTTAAATTAAAAAAATTTGGTATTTTTAGATTATTTGTCAAAAATGATTTTTAAAAAATAAAATAAAAATATCATTTTAATACATTTCTAAATAAAAAATATTTTAAAAAATAACCACAACCACACTCCCAAACAGACACGAAGAAAGTGTTCACTTGCGTATTTGCTCTTGAGCTTGTCTTTCGGATCATAACATGTTGTTGGTTTCCACCTGGGTACACAAAGAACTTAAAATCCCTCTGCAAGAACTATTATTTTGAGTAGAAGAGCAAAAAAAATGGAATTAAGAAAATAAGATTACCTGAGGAGTAGAAGAGCAGCTCAACGAACAAGAAAGAAAGATCTATTAAAAATAGGTAAGGAATTCGGCTACTGTTTTGGAGGCTCTTAAGCAGTTTACTTCTGTTATTGGCAGTTATATCTCATCTAACCAACCAAACCGCTACTTTTTCCCTCCCTCGCGCTCTCTTCCTCTATAAAAGCAAGAAGCCACTCTCATCCTCTTACTTTCTCTCTTCAATTTTCCCGAGAAAAAAAAAAGGAAAAGAAAAGAATACATCCAAGAAATCAGCCATGCAGGGCTCAAATCCCCCTCAAATTCCAGCAAACGAATTTCTGACTCTCAGACGAGCACTTTCCTATCTTTCTGCTGTAATTATTTCAATCTGCTTCTCAATCTACCTCCCTCAATCACCATTTCATCTTCAGGTACTCACTTTCTTGCATTTTTCTTTCTTCCCTCACTTCATTTCATTTTCCTTCACTTCCTTTTCATGCAATATTTATGGGATTTGAAGGTCAACTTCAGTCACTATTAGAGTGAGACAACTTCCTTTTACGTTCTTGCATTCTCTTTCTCTGATCATTTCTGGGTTTTGAAGGTCAACTTCAGATGTTGTAAGGATTACCATTTGAGTGATACAATTTCGTTCACTTTCTTGAATTTTCTCTCTGATCATTTTTGGGTATTGAAGGTCAACTTCAGTTCTTTAAGGATTGCTATTAGAGTGAAACAGCTTTCATCCACTTTCTTTCTTTGATCGTTCATGGGTTTTGGAGATCAATTTTGGTTCTTTAAATATTCTGCCTTTTCTTGCATTGGTTTCTGATATAGGTGCTGGCGCGGCCTTTGAGCGATTATCCTCGATATTCTGATGCTTCTGAGCTCCCTCACATTCCTAAGGCTTTCAGGATGGACTATATGAAAATGGAGAGTAGCTTCAAGGTCTTTGTGTACCCACATAAGACTACTGTCTGTGATAAAACAAGGAAGATCGATGGAAAGTATGGGAGTGAAGGATTCTTCTATCAGAATCTCGATCAGAGCAGGTTCTTGACCAAAGATCCTGATAAAGCTAACCTTTTCCTCATTCCCACTTCTTGTCACTCGCTTCCTGCTGAGGTATAATTACATTCACCCATGTTGATGTGTATGTTGTTTTTATATCGACTGCTTCTTGAATTTTGATTGCAAGTGATGGGATTTGGATTCCTTTTCTCTTCATAGATGTCTTTATTTTATACAACTTGATATTCTAGTTGTCTTGATATGGTTCTTGGAAGTTTGATTGCAACTGATCAAGAAATTTTGTTATTGAAGGGTCTGATGTTCATATATATTGTTATATGCAGGGAAGATCGGTGGATGAAAGGGCTATTGCTGTCCAGCATTTTGTCAACAGCCTTATTTCTGAGTATCCCTATTGGAAAAGAACTTTAGGTGCGGATCACTTCTTCATAACCTGTGCAGACATTCATGTGACTTCTAGTGAACGAATCTGGAATCTCATGAAGAACTCAATTAGAGTTGCGTGTTCTCCAAGTTATAATGCGGAATATGTTCCTCATAAGGATGTTTCTCTCCCACAAAGTGTGCAGCCATTTAATGTTTCTGTCTCGAAAATCATGCCACCAGTTGACGCTTTCATTACACCGACGACACAGCCAGTAACTCTTCCTGCAGATAAATATAACACGAGGAGCAGGTACCGATAACCTTATATATACGTTCCTGGACTATACTACTGTAGCAGGAATATAGTTAAAATTGAGGGCATGAATATGTTGCAGGAGTATTCTAGGTTTCTGGAGAGGTGTTAAAGAAAATTATATAAGAAAGAGTTTGGTCAATGCCTGGGTGAATGACACGGAACTTGACATAAAAGAAATCGAAACAGAAGCTAGTACTAGAGAAATATGTCGGCTGTATCATGAGAAGTTCTACAGCTCAAAGTTTTGCATCTGTCCTGGAGGCCCTCAGATCGATGGTGCTATAGCAGTTGCAATTCATTATGGATGCGTTCCAGGTGAATGATCAATTCTTCTCTCATATCTTCACCTGTATAATTAAGCCTTTCTTTAATGTGTACCTTTCTGCAGTTATCATGTCTGATTACTTTGATCTACCATTCAACGACATTCTTGATTGGAAGAAATTCTCTGTAATCCTCAAGGAGAGTGATGTGCATGGACTGAAGCGGATCCTTTCAAACATACCAGATCAAGAATATCAAGTCCTGCAGACCAACACAGTCATGGTGATTCACTCTGCAGTTATCATGTTGAATTTATTAAACATTCTTTGATTCTGAACTCATGGTCCAATTTCTTTAATTGCCTCTACTCATGATTCAGGTCCAGGATCACTTTCAGTGGAATCTACCACCTGTCAGACTTGATGCATTTCATATGGTTATGTATGAACTTTGGCTCCGCCGTTATGTTACCAAGTATTAGCGAGTTGATCCAGCAGAACCACGTTGTACACCAGTCTGGAAATAGCGGCCATAAAGAAGAACCTTTGCTAGCTTGATCCATTCCATTTTTCAATTTACAAATAGATGTCAGATGAACCTTTGCTGCTCTTCAGCTTTGCTTCTCATTTTTCCAAGGGATTATGGTAACACATAATATGATAAAAGGGAACGAAGTCATTATTATCATAACCCGATTCTCCAGGCTTACATACGAACTTATCTTTTAAATAACTCAATCAAAGATTAACGCATTACTAATAATAAAATCAACTTTATAATATAATTTGATTATATTAATAAAGAGTTAAATATGGAACACTAGCTAGATATTAGAAAAAATTATCAATTACAATAAAGTGACATGCGAACATTGCTATAAAGCTTCAATTTTTGGTTTTGTTGAAGATTAGGGTTTTTAAGATTTCTTTTGGGTTTGAATGATGTACTAATTGGAATATTGTAGGTTAATTGTCATGAGTAATGATTTATTTAGTTGATTTGAAAGGTTTTCGGTAAGAGTATGGCAAGAACATGCTTCTATCAAAATTTGTTTAAATGATGAATTTGAATTAGAAACACTAAGCCTTGATCAGATTTAATATGTCACCATGACAGAAATAACAACCCATACTGAAGTACTTTTAGACTCGACTAGTTATAGTTTTCATTGCAGATTGGAAGAGACTACAAGGAGTATCTTTCAACTAACTAATCCTACTGCCACTGTTTTCCCTCCCTCCCTTCCAATTGACTGTCTAAGCCAATCCCCCTCTCTATCCCCTCCTCCATTTCTGTGGATTAAAGAACAATACGTAGACCATAAGCCTTGACACTATTACTACTCGAGCCTATTAAAATATCTGACAAGTTTCACTCTTGTAGTTTCTCTCTTCAAATTTTCCCAAGAAAAAACCATCATGAACAATCTTCAACGAGGACTTTCCTGTTTTTTGGTCATTCTTTCAATCTGCTTCTGGATGTATAACCCTCAATTCCCAAATTCTTTGCAAATACTCACTGTTCATTTATATTTTCTTTAATGAATATATAGGCCTTTTCTTGAGTTTGTTTTATATATATATATATATATATATATATATATATATATATATATATATAGGTGCTGGCGCGGTCATTGAAAGAAAATGCTACAGATTCTGAAATCTTTTATGAACTCTTTCATATTCCTGACGCTTTCAAAAAGGATTATAAGGAAATGGAGAAGAACTTCAAGATCTTTGTGTATCCCCACAATACAGACAAGCATACTACTGCCTGTAATAAGCCAACGGTGCTTGGCTGTTTTAGGAGTGAAGGATACTTCTATCAGTCTCAATCACAGTCGGTTCTTGACCAAAGATCCTGAAAAGGCTCACCTTTTCTTCATTCCCATTTACTGTCATTCGATGTCTACTGAGGTATATCAATATGATTAAATAAAGAGATTTTAGCAGATTTGACTCTTGAATTCTGATTACAAGAAGTTACCTTGATATTTGGTGATGATGGTTTTCCTTGTGCTAAATATATTTCCTTATTACTAATAAATTTTGAACTTATAATGGTGAATTTAGCTGAAAAAAGAATATTAATTACATTTTCTTCCACAGTTTCAGACTGCTTTCTTTATTTATTTTCTTAAGCATTGATACTAGGATGCTAATCTTCATGACTTGAATGCTGTACGTGCATTGGCATTCATATCACCTTTTTCAATCCAAGATGGATTGACGGGCTGAAAGCAAAGAAAGTTGAGAGGATGTGCTGAGAACACTAGCATCGTAATATAAATGCTGAAAGAAAATCAAACTCTCAACATTAGAAGGTGCTCTACTTGATTGTGTGAATAAAATTGACAATAATACAGTACAAATCAATGAATCAGTGTGTTCAAGCTCTGATACAGCTATAAAAAAGAGGTGCTTTCGTTTCTTCTCAGTTCTCTCTGGACATCTCGAGAGACCCAAGGAATTTATAATACCTCCACAAACACTGCATCTTCTCTCTTATAGCACCGAAGAAAAATAAGAAAACAAAGGAACAAAAAAAAAACATCAAACACTTTGGGTACAAAACACATAATCAATCTAAAGACTCGCAAACAATGGCTGCAGATGAATGTGCACCTGGGGTAAGAATAGCTTAGATGTTTTTTTCACTCCTTGATATATCTATTGCATTGTGAACTAGATTTGCTTTCACATATGAAAACGAAAGATTAGGTAGCAAGTTTTTCTCATGGGCTAATCATGTAGGATGGTATTTCTTATGTAAGGAGCTCTTTATCTTTTGCAATTCGTTTTCATAATTTGTTCTCAGATTTTTTCCAAATAGAGATGCCAAATAGTCAAAACATGCAATTCGCAAGATTGAATTGACTATCCTTTTTCTTGATATTTGTGTTTTTTTTGTTTTTTTCGGACACTTGAAATACAGAAAACTATATCTTCTAAATGATTTTCTGGCAATACAATGCAGGAGCACTGAACTCCTGAAAGGTTGGATATGTGGCTGACATCTCCTGAAAGATTGTATCTTTATTCAATCTCATAACCGAGAAAAAGTTCTGATATCTGCACAGCTAACCGAATCAATAATCATGATTTACACTTTCTGTGAAATAGCCACCTTGATTAGACTAGCTTTGTTGGCAGGACTAAGGGGCAGGCTGCTACGCATTTCTTCAAGAGGCGTCTAGTTAAAGCTGCTACCATGGTTTCAGGTCACCGACTGGGCCTGCAGTCCAGTTTAAGATCTTCTCACCTGGCTTCAGGTAAACACTTCTATCATGAGGCAATTTCCGTGCGAGTCCATTCAAGACTTGATGGAAAGCATCTCTTGCTTGAGCGGGTTGTGGGAACAGCATTGCCTGCTTCATTGAAGGGTTTGCAAGCAGTCTCTGCTTCCTCAATATCACTTCGGGTGGCATGGAAGTGAGTATGGTGTCCAAATTTGGAACATCTTTCTCATCTACAAATACTCCAATTTCTTCCCATGGGATTGCATCAGCAAAGGGTAAAACAATATCATCTGCTATAATAACAGGTATGCAGCCAAATATCACTGCTTCGACCAATCTTGGACTCCATGGGGCCCAGCCAAGGGGACACAAACAGAAAACAGCTCGTTGCATGTCTTCGTAATATGTTGTTGGGTGCTCTGTGGAAATGTCAAAAAGCGGATTGTTCTTGAAGTTCTCCCATACTGCTGCTCGTGCACCTCTGTAAACATATGAAACAAATTGGTCGGTGATCTCCACTTAGACCTCTATCACATAGAGGATCGTTGCTAAAACATGAAATCTATTCTCTCTTCCAATTAGCTTAACAATTGAATGAAGATGTCAAAATATTGTATTTGACTTCTTTAATTCTAATTGAAAAATATGAATGGTCATGATTCTAGTTTCATAACCCTCACCAAATAGGTTTCATTTCATTTGGTATTTTGTTCGAAAATATACTTAAGCCTCACATTCTATGGAAAAGAGTTGAAGTAACTGAACATGCAATCACTTTCTTGAACATATATGAAAACTATGTGAGAATTACCTTGCATAGTAGCCACCTTCAGGGTCATTCCCTACATCATAAAACAATCCTCTAAAGTAAACAAAAATTGACCGTGGAGTTTTTTCAGGAATCAGATGGGTTTGCATTTTTTGTGGAGGAGCATATGGAGGAATTATAATGGAGCCATCTTTCAAGCAAACATGATTTCTTTGTCCAAAAGTTTGCACCAAGGTCGCACGTTGGAGCATGGGAAGAATCCCTCTTTCAATAGCCGTCTCTTCCTACAAAAAGGACAAAGAATGGAGGAACATAAATTGAAAGGAGAAGGTCAATAAAAAGGAAAAGGTTTACTCACTTGATAATGGAAGCATGCACCGAAGTCGTGTGGCACAATAAAAAAGTGGTCAGCACCTTCAGTCCGATTCCAATAAGGCCAGATTGAAGAAATAAGTTGTATAGCACTTCTCATAATTCTTGGTGATTTGAAAGGCAAAGGAAGGCCAGTTGGCATCAAATCACAAGTTGTATATACAGGGGTATAAAACCAATCAGCTTCATCGGGATTGAGCGTTCGTACAAGGCTAGATAATAGGAATCGATGCATATAGATCTCAGCTGCGAACATGTGGGTGAGGCATCTTGAGTCTTTTTGAAGAATCTTTTTATTGTATTTACTTGGAAGTTCATAGACAAAAACTTTCAGCTTGCCAACAGGATCATCTTCCAAAACATCTCCAGCACTACCTGCATGTTGTATAGCTAGCCATACTTAAGGATCTCTCATGCATTGAACTCCAAATGACTTTTGTAGTTTCTGAATTCTACTCATTATCAAAATCTGAATCAACAAATCCACTATTCATAAAAGAAAACTTAATGTTTCATTTAAATAATATAGAGAATAAGATAAATTACAGAAAAGGTCTCCAAATTTCAACAATATAGAATAACTTGGACTAAACTTGTAGAAATTCATCAATCAAACTGGAGTCAGCAAATCATAAATTTTTAAATAAATCCCAAAAACTCTCCAACCTAAATATGTAATATAACTAGGAAAAAAATAACTTCGAATAATTTAGACCTCCTTTACAGTTAAAAGATAAAAAATTGCCACAAACCTATCTACTAATCATTTGAAAACTATATAAGATCCTAAATAACATAAAACCAACCTCATGCAAGGAATAATTTAAAGAAAAAACAACCTGAAATCCTCTCGGTGCGTTGACCCCTGTCCAGCTCCACATCACTGATACTCAATACAAGACCAGCATACCAAATAACCCCAACAAAAACCCACTTCCATATCTCCATGTTCTTGCTTATAATCCAATGAAGTCACACAAAGAAGGAACTTCAATGAATCAAAGAGCAAGAAAGGTGGGATATTTAGAGGGTATGCCCACAAAGAAGAAGGCTTTTTATAGCTTATGAGGAGAAAGAAGAGATTTTTATTCTTCATAAATATTATTGTAGTTGAAATGTCACAAGAAGTAGTTAAGATAGATTTTTCTATGAAAAAATACAGGAAATAGAGACAGAACCGGAGAATTTGATAGGGAAGGCCAAGGAAATTAACTTCAAGAACACATAAAAATAAATTGTTGGCTAGCAATTTGCCCCGAATACCTGGGCTTAGAAGGCGACCAAAGCTTGAATTCCGTGTCATATTTTTATCGTGAAATTAAGCTACCTCTTTTTGACCTTTTCTTTAATATATAGATAATCAATTTGTGCTCATAAAAATCAGCCTTTCATCGCGATGTTAATCCTTTCCTGTCATATTCTTCATTTTAATTCTCTATCCTCAAAAACCATAATCTAAGTTTGATGCCATACCTGTCTCTTTCCTTTGTGATGTTAACGCTTCTTTTTGTGCTGTGAAAAATCGAAAGATTTAGTACCTGTTTGCACTGCGGCCAAACCGGCGTTTAGCTTTTTTTTTTTATCATTTTAAATAAAAAAAATTTAGTGATTTTAGATTATTTTGATGTGTTGATATCAAAAATGATTTTTAAAAAATAAAAAAATATTATTTTAATATATTTCTAAACAAAAAAACAATTTTAAAAACAACCACAACCACCCTCCCAAACAGCCCTGATATGTATATTGAACTGACCCGCATGCAACGAGTTTTTGTATTATATGTATTTAATGAACGCGTAGGCCTCGTCTGGTTAGTGGGCTGTCTTGATTATTTATTTATATAAATATATTTAATTTGGCTATAATTAATATGTAAATAATTATTAGATGATATGTATATTGAATTGACCCGCATAAAAAATTTATATAACAAGTAATGACATGTGCTTATGAGAAAACTACAAGATAGTTACGTAAGTGATCATTAAACTTGAAATTATCTAGTCATCTTATACAGAAAGTGTTGCATTTCAATCCTGATACATATTGTTTTAATCAAGGATAGCAAATAAACAAATATTGGGTATAACATGAAATATACGAAGATAAGGTATAACAATCTCTCTTTAAAATGAGTTAAAAGAGATTTCTCATTAATACTTTGTGTGAATTACCGAAATTTCAAGCGAAGTAAAAACTGCACTGTCTTATCTCGTTTTTTTAAAATGATACGAAACATTTTAGCGAAAACAAAACGAAATTAACAACATTGTCTTGGCAATCCTATAATTTTCCATTTTCATAATCTTATCAATAAACATACCCAACTCCACTAAATCAATACTCTCCAACTGAAAACGCGATCAATAGCTTTGAAAACAAGATTATGGCAAAATTACAAAACACATATTTCGATATCAAAGAAGCTATAACAGATGAACTAGTCCCTTAACCAAATGCAATATTTCTTATTGGATCCTTTAAATTTTCAAAATAGCTCGTCAATTTATTTTTTATTTAAATTTAGTTCATATTATTTTAATTATTATATAAATTATTTGAAATAATTTATGAAATAAGATTTATTTTTTTTCAATTTTATTATCCTTTAGTTTTTTTATTGATCAAATTTGGTCTTTTCTTTTAATAAACTTAATAAAAAATTAGAAAACTTATTAATTTTTTTTAAATCATATATTTATTTTGAATTTAGAATCATGACACTCATCATTTACTTAATTTATTTATTCTTATTAATCGAAATGAAATCAGATGTTTTATTTAGAAAAAAATAAAAACATGAAAAGAAGAAGAAGAAGAAGAAGAAGAAGAGAAGAACACAACTGGGCCAACCCCTGGAAAGAAAGTGAAATGGGCTGGCCCGTCATTAAACAGCGGCTCCCTCTCATCACTGAAACCATCAAAACCCTACAAGAACACTGACACCTGAGAAAAACGAATTCGAAGAGAAGGAAATGCAATCTCTATCTCCCCTTCGAAGCGCACTTGGTTCTATTTCTGCTTCATTTCCTCATGGAACTTTCAAATCCATCTCCAGACACGCATCCTCATCAGGCAAGCCCAAGCTCTCTCTCTCTCCCCCCCTCCCTATTAGCTTGTTGGTTTACTTGATTTGAACAGATCGTTTTCATATGTTGTGTCTTAATGAAGCATACTTGGACCAGATACTTAATGTTTCGTATGAAATGATTGCTAATATTTCAGATTTAGTTAAGTCTTTTCTTGAGCTTTTCTCATTTGGGTTTCTTTTATTTGTTATATTTGATCTTAAATTTAGAATTAAATTTGATCTCCCAGGCCCAATTTCGTTACTTTGATCTTAAATATAGTTTTTGAGTGCTTTGGATGTGGATGAGCTAATGACCTTGATTTGCACAAATTAATTCATTTCATTATGCATTTTCAAGTGATGAATGTTCTTTTTTCTCGAAACATAGAATTAACTGATACCAAAATAGTTGTTTAGATAAACATGGAATAGTTAAAGAACCCAAGAAGGTTGATAATCGTTGGTGGCTGAACAGAATTACTCTAAACTGTGTTTGAAGTAATTGTTTGTGGAACCCATGTAACTATGGGTCGATTGAAAAACCAGGGATGGTGAACTATAAAATGGTCTCTGGGGAAGCTACAGCTGGACAAAAATGTAATGAAAAACCCTTACATAGTCTAGAAAGATGCACATTTAGAATTCTACTGCTCAACTTGTTTCTAATTATGTTATTAAGCAATTGAAAGGTCGTTCAATCATGCAGGTTGTTTAGAGAGACTTGGAGGTAGTTTTTGGTTCATTCATAATGTTGCTAGAGGAGAAAATGCAAGACATGCATCATTGTTTTCTGGAAATTTTGGGACGAGTTTCGGTTTGTTGACGTCCAAGGAGGATGTTACTGTTCCATATGCTTTGAGTTTTCAAAGTTTCATCCACTCCACGGGTCAGAATGACTTTGAAACAGGGAGAGATTCCAACCCCGTAGACTTTGCTGCAGGTCGGGAAGACGTTGAGATGGAGAGAAGTTCAATGCAGAATTCCAACCTTGGGATGGGGAGAAATCCCAGTTCTATGAACTTCTCTGCAGGCCGGAGAGACTTTGAGATGGGGAGAAGTTCCATGCAGAATTCCAACCTTGATATGGGGAGAAGTTCCAGGGCTATGAACTTCTCTGCAGGTCAGAGAGACTTTGAAATGGAGAGAAATCCCCGGCCTATGGACTTCTATGCAGGTGGAAGAAATTCCAGGCCCATGGACTTTGTGAGGGGAGTAGTAGAGCAAGAGGGTTCCCGATTTCCTCAGTACCATGTTGAGCTAAATGATGATTTTGTGTTCATGAAGCTAAAACGTAACAACACCTTCGTTGCGGTGACCGATTCTAAAGGAAATAAAAAGAAAAATGCTTCAATGACAGCAGGATGGTTACAAAAATTGCAAGGGGGAGCAAAACTTTCTCGGTATGCTGCTGAAGCAACTGCAGAACATGTTGGTCAAGCAGCAAGACAGCTGGGTTTGAAATCATTTGTGATGAGGGTGAATGGTTTTACGTACTTTAAGAGGAAGAGGCTAGCCATAACGAGCTTTGCAGAAGGTTATGGTAAGGGTGGTATAAGTCCTATCAAACATATAGAAGATAATACTCGGCGTCCGCATAATGGATGTCGACTCCCAAAAAAGCGCCGTATTTAGATAACAGGATGCTAGTTTTGTTAAATTGACCCCAGGATAGAACTTTTTGTTCGGCGGTCAATAAGAAGTTCACTGAAAGCAATCATGATAGTGGATACTGATACTTATTGTGTTTGAGATAATTTTCACTGCAAGCAATCATGATAGTGGATACTGATGCTTTTCAGGGCTTGAATTTGTGATTGATTTTTCCTTAATTTAGCTTACTGATTTATCATGTTTGGTAATTTTTCCGACCCTAGCTATTTAAGCTTGGCCTGTTGGTTATTTCAATAACAGAGTGATTATTCAGACGTTCTCCTATATGAGACTATCTATAGTGTCTAGGGTTTCTATCATGCATTTTTTCCGTTAAAAAACACGAACGTTATAATATTTTCCTCACAATTTTCCTCTATTAAGTTTTTCATTGTTTTCAAAAACAAAGAAAAGACATGAACATTATAAATTTTTTTATTTTACAGGCTAGAATTTAATAGTAGTATAAATGTAATGTAAAGATTTTTTTTGAGTTAATATATAATTTTTTATTTTTTTTAGTCACATATCTTGATGCAAACACAGACGTTGTGTTGGGTTTTCCTTGCACCTATTTTGATGGTGGTGGATGGGTTAATGGTTTCTTATATCTACTTCAAAGCAGTGGCTCATTCGCTTAAGATTCCTAAGTCCAGACGTGATTACTTGTGGAAACTAATTATTCTTGACATTCAAACGAGGATTTCTTACAGACAAATTATATTAATCCAAGAGATGGTAATAAGAAAATGTTTTTATAGAATAAATCCAAGAGAAGGCGTAGCGACAGTGCAAGGGGAAGCTCCTTCCAGGGTTCTCATACTTAACTATCTTTCAGCTAACTACACAATCTCTCCCTGCAAAAGCCATGAAAAATCTCAAACGAGGAGGGCTTGCCTGTGTTTTTGTTATCGTTTCCATCTGCTTCTCCATCTATCCACCTGGATTCCCACCTTTTCAGGTGCACTCATTTCTTTCAGTGTTGTTTCTTTTCATGCAATTTTCCATCTATGAACCAATATTCCCACTTTCTTGAATGCGACAACTGTTCCTTTTTCATGCAATATTTTTCTTGTGCCAGCTTCGGTTCTTTAAGGATTACTGGCACTGTCTTATTGTTTCTTTCACTTCTCATTTTCCTTCACTTTTGAACCCTTTTTCTTGCATTTTGTTTTTGATGCAGGGGTCATTTCAAGCTTATGCTCAAGAAGCTGGATTTTATGGCGAAGTCTTTCACGTTCCTGAGGCTTTTGATCCGGATTACGAGGAAATGGAGAGGAAATTCAAAATCTTCGTGTATCCACATAATACAAGTTCCTGTAGGACGCTTAATGACGAGTATGGGAATGAAGGACTGTTCTATCTGAATCTTAATCGGAGTCGCTTCTTGACGAAAGATCCTGAGAAAGCTCACCTCTTCCTCATTCCCATTTCTTGCCATTCATTGCCTGCTGGGGTATATTCTTTACTGATATTGATATGGCAGTTAAATTCTAAATGGGTCCTTGCAAATGCTGTGCATGCAAAGTTCTAAAGATTTGTGGGGAGGGTTTCTTTTTTGGATGTGATAGTTAACTACTTCAATGAAGGGTTTTACCTTTAGAGGAAATAAAAGTTATTGGTCACAACTTCTTTTTGCAGTATAGCGAACAAGATTTTAGAAAGTCACTGTTCTAATGCAATGATAATATGATGCTACTTTTCAAAACTCATAATTGTATGTTGCCAAGCTTCTGAAATCATTGTAATAATTAAGCCCCTACGTTGATGAAAGGGCTATTGCTGTAGAGGATTTTGTCAAGAGCCTCATTTCCAAGTACCCTTATTGGAACAGAACTTTAGGCGCCGATCACTTCTTCGTAACTTGCGCAGACATTAGTGTGACTGCTACTGCACGAATTACTAATCTTGTGAAGAACTCAATTAAAGTCATGTGTGCTCCAAGTTATAATGATGAATATGTTCCTCACAAGGATGTTTCCCTCCCACAACGTGTGCCGCCACTTGCTCTTACTCCTGCTGGAAATGACAAAACGAACAGGTAACTTAAGATACTCTGCTGAGAATTTTTTTTTGTAACCTGATGAACTTTGTCTTATAAGGGGTGTGTTTTTGTATAACTATAGAATCTCGTATCATTTAGCATGTCTTATATGTCGCAGGATTACACTAGCTTTCTGGAGAGGTCTCAATAATTCCGATATACGACAGAAGCTGCTTGAGGCTTGGGAGAATGATCTAGAACTTTACATACAGAAAGGAAGGAAACCTAGTTTAGAAGAAGGAGATTTGGTGTACCATGAGGCTTTCAATAACTCTAAGTATTGCATATGTCCTGGAGGCCCTGAGCTCGATCGTACTATAGCATTAGCAATTCATTATGGATGTGTTCCAGGTGATAAACAAATCTTCTTCCATACCTTCTCTTGCCTAAATTCTGCTGTGTTGTGCTAAAGAACCATCTCACCTAAAAGCTTAAGCTAATAGGTGAGGCTCCAGAATATGATTTATATTATTCTCTAACACCCTCCTCAGGTGAAAACTTTTTAGGCTTGAAACTTGCACAGGTTCATATTACCTTGTGCCTGATTTTTATTAAATAGAATGAGGATGGTGAGATTCAAACTCGTAACTGCTAGGTCAACAAGTCTCTGATACCATGTTAAGGAACCATCTCACTTAAAAATTTAAGCTAATAAATGAAGAACCAAAATATAATTTATATTATTCTGTAACATGTTGTATCTTTAAGCTTTTTGTTGCCAGTTGTTTTCTTAGAACACTGTAACTTTGTGCAGTTATCATGTCTGACTACTATGATTTACCATTCAAAGACATTCTTGACTGGAGGAAATTCTCCATAATACTCGAGGAAAGTCAAGTCTATTACCTAAGGGAACACCTTAACGAGATGTTAGAGCATGAATACAGAGCCCTGCAGGCCAACACCGTCATGGCACATACATTTTTCTCTCAGAAAACCTCTACTCCGATTGTTTGTGAAATTTTCTCTTGAAAAGACTTCTGAAGATTAGTTTCCTTTATATTGTCTGTTGCCTGATTGCTTTAGTTCCCTGCAACTGAATCAGGTCCGGAAGCAGCTTCAGTGGAATATAGTTCCAGCCAAATATGACGCGTTTCATATGACCTTGTATGACTTGTGGCTGCGCAACCATTTTACCAGATACTACTGACCAAGTTGCTGCAACTTTCGTGCCAAAAAGATGAAATACTGACATATGATGTATATACTCAAATTTCTTCTGCATTTTAAATAGTTGCTACTTTTCAAATCGGTGTCAGATTATTTTTTCTCTCAAAATATTCATTTTCCATCAAATGATACTGTTGTAGGCTGACAACAGCCTTAGTCCTGTGAAATAAATGTTGAAAGAATCAGTTCAAAGGTTATGGATAGGCATGCTGATAGAAGCAAAGCAACTGTGGAAAAACCTAATATAGCAGAAGAATGTGAACTTGAGAAATCAGTTTCTATTTCTTAATACCCAGTAAAAGAAGGGTTGCTCCGATTTGAACGATGGCCTTCTCAGGATCTTTGGCTGCTCAAATTTGCATGACGTGTCGTATCAAATTCTATAAAATATGAACTTTATGACAAATTATTTTTAATAAAAAGAGACTAAGGCAAAAGTTTTTTTATTTAATTAAAAAGAAATTCTTAAAAATATAAAGTTTAATAAAAAAAATTATTAATGTAATTTAGAATTTATCATGTAGAAACAAATTTTATATATAAAAATATAAAAGTAATTACACAATAAAACATAAACCATTGCATGTGACGTGGCAACAGTTGCCAGCTGAAATAACTAACACTAGCTGAAATATTATTCCCTCTCTTTAACCGCCAAAACAACACAACAGGTATTATTTACCTCCCCTCATATTAGTCCCTCAACTACCATTTTATCAAATCGGATTCTTCTGCTAAAATCATTTTCACTTCTCAACGCCATCTCTAATTATTTGATGATTTGATCCCAGGGAAGCGGTTGAAGAAAGGAGATAGATGGGGACCAAATTGATAAAATCAATAATTTCAGGACTTAATTAAGAAACTATATGTATTTAGCTGACTATATATAATCTAAGGCTTACCCTTTGACCTCTCATATTCTCTTTCAACTAAACAACAAAGAATCTTCTCTCCTCTTCTCCCTTTCCCTCTAGCTAGCTCTCAAGGAAAGAAAGAAAAATTCAAGAAATGAACAACGGAAACGGTTTCAACCACCACGGGGTTCCCACACCCGGCCTGGTTCATCCCCAAATGCAGAATCTCGTACAGGGCTTCAACGGAAACGGTTTCAACCACCACCTCCCAGTGTACAACCCGAGCTCAGACGATTCCGAAGATGAAGGTAGAAATAACATTGTCATTGAAGAGCTACCCTCCGACTATCCCTCGGACGATGACCAAGAAGAAGGTAATTTCATTGTGAACGAATCCTCGGATGATTCTGAAGACAGCCATTCCTCGGATGATCCCCAAGATGGAGTCGTTGACGTCCACCAACCCGCTGCACATGATGACCAAGTAGAAGCCATTGTTATCAAAAAAACTGATTATGATCCCCAAGGAGAAGCCATTGATGTACACCGAACTGATGATATTCAAGGAGGAAGTGACTTCGACCATCACGCTGCACATGATCTCCAAGAAGAAGCCATTGATGTCCCACAAACCGCTAATGATCCTGAAAACAATCATTATTTCCGAGTAGTCCCAGGACGTAATATCTCAGGAATTGTCCTTTTTGCGGTCATGATCTTTTTTCTGGTAATCTTTCTTGCCAGCCTGTTCTTGTTTTTTTCTGGAAACAATAACACCACTTGCTTTTTGACTTTCTTGTTATCTTCCCCTCTTTCTTACCTCCTTTTTAATAATCTTTTTATTGTTTTTCAAGCTTAAAAGAGCTGAAACGAAGAGTCTAGATGAGAGGAACGGAGAAGCTTCCATTCATGTTGGTGACATATATCACAGAGAAGCACCTTTCTTGCGGAATTATGCAGCAATGGAGAGGGATTTTAAGGTGTTTGGTGGAAACGCAACAACATGTTATCACTCAAATGATCACAAGCTCAAGAGCAAATATGCAAGTGAACATTACCTCTTCATGAATCTGAGAGACAGTCGGTTCTTGACTAATGATCCTGATCATAAGGCTCATTTCTTCTTTATTCCCATTTCCTGTCAAATATGGGGAGCCGGGGTATGTGCTTCAATAAATCTTCTTAAGTTTTTTCTTTCAATGAAGATTTCAAGTTCTGGTTTAATTCAAACACCTGGTTCTTTCGTTAATGTAGGAGAACGTTATCCAGACTTATGTTAAGAGATTAATTTCCAGCTATCCTTACTGGAATAGGACTTTAGGTGCTGATCACTTTTTTGTCAGTTGCCATGACTTTGGCAGCAGGGCTACTGAAGAAGTTCCATTTCTCCTGAAGAATGCAATTCAACTTGTCTGTTCACCAAGTTATGATTCCAAATATATTCCACAGAAGTATGTTGCCCTCCCTCAGATACTGGAGCTCTCTCTTCCTCCTCCTCATGGATATGACATGTGGAACAGGTAATCTTTTACGGTGTAATATCTTGATTTAAATTGGAATTTGAACTTTTCCATGAACTTTTTTGGAATCCAAATACTGAACTTCAGATATTTTTCCAGGACAATTGCGGAGTCACTCCCTTTCCTGCAATGCCATGGGAAGCTAAACCCTCTTAGGTAGTGAAAATCTTACCTCGAAGTAAAACCTTGCATTAAATTTGCCCAAGTTTCACATGGATTTTTGATCCTTGATATTTAGTAGCGGCATTGTTCATGTGGTATGAAGTGATTAATTCTTATCATGCAGCTTGAGTTTGATTTATAACACCTTAATAAAATCAGTGGAAACCATTGCAGGACTAAACTTGGTTTCTGGGCTGGTTCTCTAAACTCAGATGTAAGAAGGAATCTTCTACAATTTTACAAAGGTGTTCCAGAATTTGAGTTCCATTTCGTCGGGAAAATGAAAAGATCGAGTGTACTAGGTGCTTATCAAAAGGAATCATCTGCGAGTAAGTGTTGCATCTGTACTCGTGGGAAGACTCAAGTCGGTGGTGTTTGCTTAGCGGAGTCGATGGCTTTTGGATGTGTACCTGGTAAGAAGATCAAAGAGGGTGTTTAGTTTAACCCTATATATGGTTCTCTTCTAAGCAGTCCACGTGTCTTTCTGCAGTTATCTTGTCCGACTACTATGACTTGCCATTCAGTGACATTCTTGACTGGAATAGTTTCTCTGTAATCATCAAAGAGGATGATGTTCCCAAGCTGAAGAAAACTCTCAATGGCTTTCCAGAAGAAAAGTACCAGAAAACTCTTTTTGGCAGATTTTGGAATTCAATGGCATTCCAAAAGAATCCACTGCACAAATTAGTTCTGATTTGCAGGTTCGTAAGCATTTCAAGTGGAATTCTCCTCCTGCCAAGTATGATGATGAGTTTCACATGGTTATGTATGATCAGCTATGGCAGCGCCGCCACATCACTAGGTACCATCAATGGCTTCTCAAAGACAAGCAACGTTTCGTAAATATGGTTCGGCATCTGATCAGTACACCATCAGCATGATGATGATTCTAGTAGCCTGTCCTGTCTAAACATTGTATTGAGGCACTCTTTTCAAAAACAAAAACAACTTGCGATTGGATAGATCCATAGTAAAACACGATTCAACTTGCACATATATCATCTTGATCCAGAGCTTTCTCAGGATCTTTCGTCAAGAAGCGACTCCGATTAAGATCCAGATAGAACAATCCTTCATTCCCATACTCGTCATTAACCAGAAATAAGTCTTGTTTCCATGCAAAACCTTACATCTATATTATAGCCAGAAATAAGTGTCGATACATTATTTTCATGTCTAAACATCTGGAGAGAAAAAAATACACAGAAGAGTACGTGGATATGTGAAAGGACTAAAAGTAAATTTCTTAAGAGCAAAACAAATTAATAAAAATGTCTGATGAAAGATCACAGTTTAAGAACCCTAATTTTCATATTGTGCCATCTTCCATTTCATCAGGAATTTAAAGAGTAATATGCATGGCTTCTTCAGACAGGAGATGAACAAGACTTACAAGCTTCGCAATAAGAACCTTAATCCATATCAAATTTTACAAGTTTCACTTCAAAATCAATAATTCTAACAAACCCCATTTTTAATCATAATCTATTGAATCATCAGAAATACCAGAATTAATTACTTAAAGCATTCGTTCCCTCCCTTCAACCGCCATAATCTCATTCTCTTATCTCCAAGAAGACTTGAACTCCCAGAAATCTCTCAAGAAAATGATGCGACCATACGCCAATCCCAGTTCCAATAGCATATGGACGACTGGAAGAAATATAAGGAAATTTCTCGTCACTTTGAGCTTAGTCTTTTTCGTGTGCCAGATCAATCTGCTCCAGAGATCTCCCCTGGTACTCTTTAGTTGCCCCTTTTCTCTTTAGTTTCTTGGATTCTCGTTACTGGTGCTCTGATATGCTAGTTCTCATTGTCTAGTTTGGGGAGAAAGATTCTCTTCCTGATGAAGTCTTTCGCACGCATAAGGTATCATTCTCTTCCAATTCAAGGTTCTTCTAGGATACTTTTTTGGTTTTAAAGGTCATTTCAGTGAGTTTACTTCCTCAGTTTTTTCCTCCTCTCCTCTTATGGTGTTTAAGGGCAATTCGGTTGGTAGCATTTATCACCGAGAAGACTTTTTCTTGCCAAATTATGCGACAATGGAGAACGATTTTAAGGTCTTTGTGTACCCAGGGAGAGACCCTACGACTTGTTATGATCCAAGAGACAAGCTCAAGAGAAAATATGCAAGTGAACATTACTTCTTGAAGAATCTGATACCCAGTTGGTTCTTCACAGATGATCCTACTGTGGCTCATCTCTTCTTGATTCCCTAAGCTTGTCTTGTAAGAAAACGAGGGCCAGGGTACGTACTTGAAACAAAAGCAATTACTTAAAACTTAATCTTTGTTGTTGAATGTAATGCAATTAGTTGTTTGATATAATTTTTGATATCGAGAATTATGTCAAGAGCTTGATTTCCTCATACCCTTACTGGAATAGGACTTTAGGTGCTGATCATTTCTATTTCAGTTGCCATGAAAATGAAGAAGTTCCGTTGCTCATGAAGAATGTAATTCGACTTATTTGTTCACCAAGTTATGACTCCGAGTGTATTCCCCAGAAGGATATATCCCTCCCGCAGACATTAGAGCTCTCTCTTCATGATGGAGACGATGTGTGGAGCAGGTTATCTTGTATGGTTTATAACCTTGTGTATCCTTGAAGTACTGTGATTTTCCATGAACGTAACTGTAGAAACCTGCTGCAACTTGCCAGGTCAACTGTGAAGTCTCGCCCTTTAATGATTCACCCAGAGATGATGCTCCCTCGCAGGTAGTGAAAAAACCAAATTAAATTTCTATGAATGCTTTTGGCTCATCTGAACACAGTAAAATCTAGCTCTAAAGCTTCCCAAGTTTCAGATCGTATATACTGGAATTTCGATGTATGATGTGATATTTGAATCTTCTCGTAGAATCAATTCTGCTTCAGTTAAGCTTCTGTGGAAAATATTGCAGGACTAAACTCGGTTTCTGGGCTGGTTCTCTTTGTTGGTGGGAGAGGCCACTGGTGGTGGCTTTAAAACACTCAAAATGGATAAAACACACTGTTTTATTTCAACAAAATAACTTACACACAAAGCTTTAAACACTGTTAAAACTCTCTCTTTTCTCTCGTGTTTTCTCTCTAATATCTCCCACTTCTCTTTTCTCTTTAACTAAGCTTCCTATTTATACATAAAATGAAAGCTAGATATTTTTGACTTTAAGATAAGATTTTTGGCAAGTTGCTGGCGGCTTGCAGAGGGGCGGTGGATGCAGGCGGTGGGCATGCATAGTGGTTGTCAGAAGCTTTAGTTGGGCGGCCGAAGTCGGTGGCCAGTGGTTTTGCAGTTCCTGCTTTGAGAGGCGGTGGTTGCTGGTTTTGCTTTGAGTTTATCCCAACAAATTCCCCCTTTAAACTCAAACGAGAGATGTCATGCCTAGCATGAACTTCAATCTTATCAATATCTCTCTCAATGGTATGTATATCCTCATCCATTGCTTTTATCCACTTTCTCTCTTTGATAGCTTTATTGAAGCTATTTGGGTCATTATTTGTACTGAGACAAAATAATGTTGTGTCTTCCATGACCTGAGTAGCATCATATAAATCTTCTAGATTTCTCATCTTTCTTGGTTCTTCTGATGAGGATGCTTCTGGTGATGTTGATGATGTTCCTGGTGTTGGAGAGTTTCTCCTATTGAATACAGGAAAACTATGTACCGGAGACTGTGGCTCCTCTTCTGGTACTCTTGGATCTTCAGCAAGTACTGTTGGTACTCCTGCTTCATCTTCAAGGATCAAATCTGTATTGATCCATTTGATTTCTTCTTGATCCTCTTTCCACTCCCAGGTTTTATCTTCTTCAAAGATAACATCTCTGTTGTTGATCACCTTCTTTGTGATGGGATTATACAACTTGTATCCCATTCTTCTATCTCCATATCCCACAAAGATGCATTTCTCGCTTTTATCATCGAGTTTTGTTCTTCTTGCATCCGGGATCTTTGCATAAGCCACACAACCAAAGACTCGAAGATGAGTCATACTTGGTTTGTGGCCACTCCATGCTTCTTCTGGAGTGATGGCTTGTAAGCTTTTGGTTGGGCAGCGGTTCAGTAAGTATACTGCACAAGATACAGCTTCAGCCCAGTACTGTTTGGGCAACTTCTTAGCTTTAAGAAGACTTCTTGCCATATCAAGGATAGTTCTATTCTTCCTTTCTGCTATCCCATTCAACTGTGGTGTATAAGCCGGTGTAGTCTGATGTCTGATGCCTTGTTGTGTACAAAAGGCTTCAAAATCATTCGATGTGAATTCACCACCTTGATCAGATCTTACGGATCTGATATTATACCCACTCTGTTTCTCCACAATTGCTTTAAAATCTTTAAAGCAATTAAACACTTTTGACTTCATCTTCAGAAAGTAAATCCAGGTCTTCCTACTAAAATCATCAGTAAAAGTGAGGAAGTACCTGTTATGTCCAGTTGACATAGGCTTTATTGGTCCACACACATCTGTGTGAACTAACTCCAATGGCCTCTTCGCTTTCCAGTTGACCTCCTTGGCAAAGCTATCTCTGTGGTGCTTGCTGAGGACACAGCTCTCACAGACTTCTTCTGGATGATCAATGTGAGGCAATCCTTTGACCATCTGCTTGCTTGCAAGCATCTTCAGGCTTGTAAAATTCAGATGTCCAAGCCTTAAGTGCCAAAGCCATTCTTCACTGTTGGTGATGGCGGTCAAACACTTTGTTGCATCATACTGGATGTTTAGCGGGAACATCCTATTCTTAGACATCTTTACAAAGGCAATCAATCTTCCATTCCTGTCTTTGACTGCAACATGACAATCCTTCATGAAGAGAGTGTACCCTTTCTCCAGAAGTTGTCCTATACTCAGCATGTTGTGTTTGATTGCTGGAATATAGTACACATCAGCAATGTAGCTATCATCTTCATTCTTCAACTTTATAGAGATGTTGCCTTTTCCTTTAACCGGGACTTTGGAAGTATCTCCAAATGTGACCTGTCCTTGTATGGTCTCATCGAGATCACTAAAGAGGTCCCGTTGCCCGCACATATGGTTGCTAGCTCCAGAATCTAGATACCACACATGCTCCTCATTTTTGCCCAGTCCTTGTTGGACAAATAATGCAGCTGACCCATTGATGATGGCATCTTCGTCTGCATAGTTAGCTTGCTCATGCAACTCTACTGGAGCTTTCTTCCAGCATTCAGTGCTATAATGCCCAAATTGATTGCATTTATAACACTGAATGTTTCTCTTATCACGGTTATTGTAACCGCCTCCTCTTCCTCTGGGAGTAAAAGGTTGTTGTCCTCGTCCTCCTCTGGTGGTGTTTCTACCACCTCTTCCTCTGAAGCTTGTATTCCAAGCTCCTCTTCCTTGAAATCGTTGGAAGCCTCCTCTTCCTTGTTGATTTCTTCCTAGAGACAGTTTCGATTGCAAGGCATGCTCTATTGCCTTCTCTCCATTTCTTCTCACAAGCTTTTGTTCATGAGCTTGTAAGGAACCCATCAACTCATCTACCATTAATTTATCCACTTCCTTGGATTCTTCAATGGCAACAACAACATAATCAAATTTTGGATCTAGGGATCTCAAAATTTTCTCTGTAATCCGAGCTTCTGAAAGAGCTTCTCCATTTCGTCTCATCTGATTGATTATCACCATAATTCTCATGTGATAATCAGAAACAGATTCTGAGGGTCTCATTTGTAAAGACTCAAATTCACCTCGCAAAGATTGAAGACGAATCTTCTTGATTCTGTCAGCTCCTTTGTATTTTTGTTGGAGAGCTTCCCATATATCCTTCGACTTTTCCGCAGAAGAAATAATCTCAAACGTGGCTTCATCAAGACCTTGATAAATGATAGTCTTGGCTTTGTTGTCCTTCTTTCTGTTGTTTCTGAGAGCTTGCTTCTGCGCTTCTTGTAAAGCTTCCTCTGCTTCTCTGGACTCTGGTTCATCATAACCATAATCCACAATCTCTATGCATTCTTGTGAGCCAAGAAATGCCTTCATTCGGATGCGCCAATTGTCAAAATTATCTCTGGTCAGCTTCGGAATGAGTGTCTGAGCATTTCTGTAGTCATTGTATTTGAAAATGACTATATCACCCTTTTTTCTTTCTCTTTTCACAAAACGGACACCACGGTTGGATCCGGAATGGTCCAAATAGTAGGGAACCGGTCTGAGTTGGTTCAAAATGAGGCTAAAAACGGGTGAACCGGTCCAAAAATCACTTCTGGACGCTGGTCGGTTCGGTCTGATTGAACCGGGAATATTCTAGGGAATATTCTTTTCAGCTCGGCTTGTGGCTCGGCTTGCACAGTAGCGGCTCGGCTTCGTGGCTCGGCTCGGCTTGGATTAACGGCTCGGCTTGTCGGTAGCGGCTCGGCTTATCAGCTCGGCTCGGCTTGACGGCTCGAATATGGCGCGCGTGAAGACCACTCGTCTTCTTCCTTGGGGCGCGTGGCTGAGAGTGGTGAATAGTGTCAGATTTTCAGAGGGAGAGTGTGGCTCACCCCTAGCTCCGATTGAGTTGAGTTTTGTACCGACGAGTTCGTATTGAAGAGCTCTATACTCTGAAATGATCAAAATTTGTTTTCGACAAACTTGAAAATTCGGATGTACCCCCAAAAACCTCTCTGTTTTTGACGAACGAGGCTCTGATACCAATTGTTGGTGGGAGAGGCCACTGGTGGTGGCTTTAAAACACTCAAAATGGATAAAACACACTGTTTTATTTCAACAAAATAACTTACACACAAAGCTTTAAACACTGTTAAAACTCTCTCTTTTCTCTCGTGTTTTCTCTCTAATATCTCCCACTTCTCTTTTCTCTTTAACTAAGCTTCCTATTTATACATAAAATGAAAGCTAGATATTTTTGACTTTAAGATAAGATTTTTGGCAAGTTGTTGGCGGCTTGCAGAGGGGCGGTGGATGCAGGCGGTGGGCATGCATAGTGGCTGTCAGAAGCTTTAGTTGGGCGGCCGAAGTCGGTGGCCAGTGGTTTTGCAGTTCCTGCTTTGAGAGGCGGTGGTTGCTGGTTTTGCTTTGAGTTTATCCCAACACTCTTAACTCAGATGTGAGAAAGAATCTTCTGATTTTTTATATAGGTGCTCCAGAATTTACCTTCCATTTCATCGACAAAATGAAAAAGGCTGCCATACTAGACGCTTATGAAAATGAACTATATGGGAGTAAATTCTGCATTTGTCCTCGTTGGAACAATCATCTCGGTGGTGTTTGCTTAACGGAGTCGATGACTTTTGGATGTGTACCTGGTAAGAATGCTTCTCTCGAGGCTTTTCTTTTCTTTTCTTCTTCTGTTGGATTTATTCATTATGTAACCAAACTGGCATACTTCATAGCTTATTCATCCACGGCAACATTTTGACATTCATTATTTAGTGATTTTTTATGAAATCAGGCAAGAACTTCAATTTCTTAGATAAAGCATTGCATTAAAACACTTTTTTTACTCATCAACCTGTCTGGTCTCTGGTTTCAGTTCTAAGCAGTTCATGTGTGTTTCTGCAGTTATCTTGTCCGACTACTATGACTTGCCATTCAATGACGTTCTTGACTGGAATAATTTCTCAGTAATTCTCAAAGAGGAACATGCTCCCAATCTAGAGAAAATTCTTAAGGAAATACCAGAAGAAAATTACAAGAAAATGCATCAGAATCTTCTTCAGGTGGATAAGAATTTTGTCCCTTTTCAATCAAACCAGTGTCTATTCCCAAAAATATCCATTCATCACCTTCCAGGTGTTTTATCCTTGATGACTTTGGCCGGATCCTGGAGAAACAACTAAACATTCTATTCTTGTTCGCAGGTTAGGAAGCACTTCCAATGGAATCCTCTTCCTGTCAAGTATGATTTGTTTCGCATGGTTATGTATGAGCTATGGCTGCGCCGCCACATCATTAAGTATTGAACTGCGCCAATGGAAGAAGTTTCAACTTCATCCTGAACAGCAAGCACTTGAAGGATTGTTGGTTTCTGAAGCTAAAAGTGCTGTAAGAGTTATAACACCCTCAATATTTTGCTCCTCAATATCTTGAGTGAAAGCCTTCACTCCAAAACCCTATGACATCAAATGTCAAATCCTGCAAAGAGCAACTCTGTACAAAATGGAGCAGATTGAAATCTGGAAATCTGGAAATTGAAGAACAAACATAAAATTGGCAGAAGTCCTGAAGAACACTAAAAACTGAAACTTGGAACAAATCACCACCTTTTATTGAATTCAAATTGCCTTTATATAGGCTTACAATGAAAATGAACTAAAGCCATAAAACTCTCACAATTTGAGAGACTATAGGATAAGGATAGGATTTATGATAAATCCTATTAGAGATAATCACAGAAACTATTTAGAACTCTATAGCTAAAAAAGAGATAATCTCTTTAGAATCCTACAGCTAAAACAAAGCTAATCTCATTAGAATTCAAACAAAAACTTGGAGACATACATAAATCTTCAATCAAGACGTTAAAAGTGAATTTTTTTTTCATTTTTCACCCAAAAACTACATTTTTTCGTGGAGCCTCATTGCTACCAAAAACACCTCCATTGGTAACATCAAAGGAAATCTATGCAACTTCGAGTTCCATTTGTTTTTGTTAAAATGCAGGTATGATGAGTATGATGAGCTCCACATGGTTATGTATGAGCTATGGCAGCGTCGGCACATCATTAGGTAATGAATTACAGGGATGTTTCAAGATTACAGCTTTTCCACATCTCGTCAGTCTGCGCCTTCCTGGACAGAAGACACCGGAACTAGAAGCAATATTATTAAAGATTTGTCTCGATTACTGTTTTCTGAAGCTAAAAGCACTGAGCATTGCTTGATGTATTTGAATGCACAGTCACATTTCAAAAAAAAAATACAAAATAAGTAATTTTTGTTTGAATATAAAAAATATATTCAAATGATATATAATAAATAAAATTGTTTTAATTTTTCAAAAAAATCTTGAAACCAATCTGTAAATTTATCGAATAACAAGATTCAAAAATAAAGGGTCAAAGTGAAAAAGGCAGAGAGAGAGGGTGGTTGTTTCAAACATGGGAAAAACGTTCACTTTGGTCCTCAAACGTTTTAAATTTAAAAAAATTTGGTCCAGCTTTGCCTCTCCCTCTCGTATTGTAGATTGTAACTGACTAACGGCTATCTTGTAACTAGCACAACGCAACTGCCATTTTTTCCCGCTTTGCCTCTCCCTCTCGTAATTTTTTGAGCAGAAAGCCATCATTGTTTGCTAGAAACCACTTTCTCTCTTCAATTTACCAGAGAAAAACAGAAAGAAGAGAAGAGAGAAAAGAAATCATGGTCCCATGGAGAAATACAAGAAGGAAAACTAAAAAATGGAATACTCAACTATTTCTACCTGTAGTATTCGCTCTAATTGTTTGCTTTTGGAAAGTTCCAGTAAGAAAATTGGTACTGTCTCTCACTTTCTTGGTAAAACTTTTGAAGCACTCTTTGGATTTTCAGTACACCACTCTCTCATTTTCTAGCTCTTTTCATTTTGATGCACTTATAGTGTCAATTTCAGATCATTTAGGGCTACTGACAATTGCCAAGTTTCATTCACTGTCTTGCATTTTCTTTCTTTCTCTTTATCATGTTCATTTAGATGCAATTTTTGGGTTTTGAAGGTAACCATGGATTCACTTTGCCCTTCTTTCTTGGGTTTTTTTCTTTTTATATAGTTTCGTGCACTCCAAGATTCTCATCATTTTACTGAAGCCTTTCACTCGCCTGAGGTTTTCGAGAAGGATTACATGGATATGGAAAGGAACTTCAAGATCTTCATGTACCCATGTACAGACAAGGATGTTGTTGATGATAAACAATGGAGGCTTATTGGCAAGTATGGGAGCGAAGGGTACTTCTTTGAGAATCTTCGACAGAGTCACTTCTTGACCCAGGATCCTGACAAGGCTCATCTTTTCTTCATTCCCATTTCTTGTCATAAGCTGCTTAGAGAGGCATAACTTAGATGTAATTGAAAGCTATTGGTTACGATCTCTGATTCTGTGAAAATGGAGATGAGGGAAGAGCGTTGCATGATAGCAAAGAGCTTGAGATCTGTATAGCAGGTCTCGAGTTCGAGTCAGGACATGCATCTCTTGTAAGAATCTGAGACAACCGGGGTTTTACTCACTCACTTGGGCTCACAAAGTGTGTTTTCCGGTGGGGTTTCTTTGAATAAAAAAAATAAAAAAAAAGAAGATAAAGGGTTTGTTTTAGGTCTCGGATTCAAATTGCAATTCAAATGTCAATATTTATGATAATTACAGTGAAGATACATATTTTCGTAGACTGACACTCTGATCTGATGCTAGAATTGAACTACAATGAAATCTGTTCTTTGTAGACACTTGAAAATGATGTAATTTGTACGTTGACATGTTTCTGATTACTTTGTACGAAGCCTCTGATGCTGATATTGTTATATGCAGGGAAGATCATATGAAGATATAGCTATTATTTTCCAGGATAATGTCAAGAGCTTGATTACAAAGTACCCTTACTGGAATAGAAATTTAGGTGCTGATCATTTCATTGTGACCTGCCATGACATTGGTGTGACTGTTACTGAACGAATGCCGCATCTAATGAAGAACATGATTCGAGTTGTTTGCTCCCCAAGTTATTATTTTCAATAGGTTCCACGCAAGGATATTACTCTCCCGCAAATTATACAGCCATTTGCTCTTCCTGCTGGTGGAAATAACCTGAAGAATAGGTAGCTTTAAGCATTCTGATGAATCCCATATCAGTTTTTCTTTCTTGTTTTTGACCATGACAATAAACTGGCATATACAGTTGCAGGACTGTGCTAGCTTTCTGGGCAGGTCGCTGCAGTTCTGATATAAGAGATGAACTGATCCAGTCTTGGCAGAATGACACAGACCTAGACATCCAGAATAAGCGAGTAGACATTCGAAACACAAAAATGTTAAGGAACCATCTCACCTAAAAGCTTAAGCTTATAAGTGAGGCCCTATAATATGATTTATATTATTCTCTAACACACCCCCTCAAGTAAAAGCCCTTTGGGCTTGAAACTTGCACAGGTCCACATCACCTTGTGCTTGGTTTTTATCAAATAGAATGGGGGTGGTGAGATTCGAACTCGTGACCGCTGGGTCAACAAGGCTCTGATACCATGTTAAGAAACCATCTCACCTAAAAGCTTAAGCTTATAAGTGAGGCCCCATAATATGATTTATATTATTATTAACAAAAAGGACAAATAGTATACCAAGGGAAGTTCTTGAGGTCTAGGTTTTGCATCTGCCCTGGAGCACCTCATGTCCACGGTGCCCGTATAGCGGAGGCGATTCATTACGGATGCGTTCCTGGTGAGGTTTCATCACTGGATTTCTCTGGTCTTTTCTTGTGAAAAAATTGTTTTCTCCAGTTTTTGCTTCTAAGCAGTTTTGTGTGCCTTTCTGCAGTTATCTTGTCTGACTACAGTGTATTGCCATTCAATGACATTCTTGACTGGAGGAAGTTCTCTGTAGTTATCAAGGAGAAAGACGTCCATCAACTTAAGAATATCCTCAAGAACATAACAGATGAAAAGTACAGAAGCCTGCAGAATCACGCAATTAAGGTACACAGAAAATTTCCCAGTGCGCTTGTTTTTGAGATCCATTCCCCTGAGTTTGTTTCCTGAACATTTTTTACTGTGAATTACTTAATTTCTTTCATTCCATGTTATCATGAATCAGATCCAGAAGCACTTCCAGTGGAATTCACCGTCTGTAAAACTAGACACATTCCGTATGATGATGTATGAGCTGTGGCTGCGCCGCCATGTTGTGAAGTATGAACAGGTTGACAGAGGAACACATTCCACCAGTAGCAGCCGTAAAATGAACAGATTAACTCTTTAGTTCATCTGCTCCCTTCATTCATTTCAATTTTCCAACTTGCTGTCAGCTTAAGAAATAAGTAGTGTACCACAAAAATAGCATCTCTAAAAGTAGGCATGCCATGGAGGCTACCTGTGTGAAGTCCATGGAAAAGGTGCAAATGTCATTTACTTTATCCAAACCAGTTGCTTGTGGTGAATGCACAGCTTTTGCAATCATTTTTCCATCTAATGCCAAATTGCCAGTGTTTGCAGATACTGCCTTCTGATAATGTGATTCAAATAGGTGCAAGAATCTGATTATCTTTCCAGAACAAATCTAATTTCTCTCGGTTCCTTGTTGCTCTCCCAAAATCAATAACTAAAATCTTAATTTTTTTTTTCTTTTATAAAAATACTTGCAGCATTTTAATATCTTTTCTACAAAGACAAAATGGATAAACCCACCTTACTAGTATCCATCCATATATGAAACACTCATCATAACGCCGTGAACAAAGGCAAGCAGGCCTTACCACAACACATTTCCATTCGATTAGTTATATCCTTACAGTAGAACTAAATGAGGGAAAAGGAGAACAGTATTCACATTAAACATTGCACAAAAGTGTCAAGAGAATGCCCAGCAACTTTCAAATACAAGTGTCTATAAACAAAAACCATATCTGGACATCTGATGTTAGTATAAACCAGAATTGCATCTTCATCCCTGGAAAGAAACCGGATGCTCTTAGAAAGGATTAACAACGAAGGCAGATAGCATGATCTCAGGTTCCAGGCCACTCGGTCCCTGTACTGGAATCCTCAATGTCAACCTGTAAGTTGGTATTGTGAACTTGGAGAGAAGTAATTAAGATTTACATACTTATAGCCTAACTGAAGTATAGAGTTAGTCTTCAATGTGCTTGATGCCAAGTCACTAAAAAAACACTACCTGATCATCAAAATGCTCCGGGATTTCAAATTCTGAACCTGAAACGTCACCAAGCTCATCCAAAGTGTTCTCAAAGTCCTGGTACATGCCACACATTGCAACAATAAAGAGTGTGTTCACACTGCTAAGCTTTTTTTGGAATGTTCTACGGTGAAACATATATAAAGCAATGCAAGATGTGACATATTAGATCATTCACTTCTAAGCAGCTTCCCCCCTATTATGAATCGAACATGCTTGCAAGAATACAAACTGGGTAATTGGTGCTTGTTCAAGCATAAAATAGATCGACTTTATTTACTTTCTAGAATTCTGCAAGTGTAAAACCCTCAACTTAGTAATCTATACTCTTATCTTCCTGAAATCAGGGACGGAAACCAAAGGTTGCACTTTCCTCAAGTAGCACAATTCAATAGGTCTAGAAGAATTGGGAATATTAATGTAATCAGCACAGCAAAGCCTATGACCAGTATATAAATATCTGAACAATTTTCCAAACAGGTATCAGAAATAGTGCAGCCAGGACACTTGACCAATTGGTGAACTGATAAGAGCAAAATATATATATATATATATATATATATATATATATATATATATATATATATATATATTCCTTTTACAATATGCTTTTTAATGTGTTTAGAGCTTCTTTGAGCTTATTGAAAGTTATTTTTATGAGTTTGGCATGTCTAAGTGACTTTGTGAATTAATTGTTAAAAGATAAGAAATTCTGCATTTTATGTTTTGGACCTAGCTTCCTGTGACAGGTTTTCACCAAGTTAGAGTTCCAAAATTAGAGCTTGGGTTTAATCTAAGTTGAAGTACACATATCAAGCTTTCAAGTAAGGAATTATGGGCAGAAATCCGATCTCATTTGAACTTGTAATCAGACCTGTAAAATTAGCCAAAATACTACTTGCAGTAGGTTTCTCTGCTTTCAGACTACATTCAAATAGACATATATTGAGCCTCGGATATCAAAATCATGCGATTCAAAAGCCCAAAATCATCTACACATCCAGGACTACAACTTTCATGTCAGGTCAGATAAATCATTAAGAAGTTGAAAACTCAAATGTAAGCTAGAGGACAAGATTGGTCTTTTGATCTGATGAGAAAACTAACGGTGTCAAGCATCCCAATACGGTTGAGGGTCTAACATAGAAATGGTGGGTCTTAGGATCCAAGAAAGATGCAAATCAAGTCTCTAACATTCCATGAATGAAATAATACTACTGGAATGGTCGGATATTGCAAGAAACCAAGTCAAAAACAAAGTCTAAGTTGCAGCAAAGTCTAAAGAGTCAATTTTCAACACAAATTCTGAAATATCTAACCAATCATAATGACAAGATAAAAAAAAGAAATTAAGTAACATCAAGGACTCCTAATCAGGAGAAGCATCCTAACAAAAGGCAGCAACTGAGAAAGAGAATAAAAGAAGCATATCACGGCAGAAACAACACTTTTTCTTCTTCTCCGCAGCGTTCTTTTCTCTTTGTTTATGTTAATTTTACAGCAGTTATGAACCAATCTTTGGCATTCGAGTACTTTTTTGTTTTTGACAATCAAGTATTACTTATCTTGTTTTTGACATTCAAGTACTTATATTGCCTGAATTTGGTGCGTAAACTACTGTTTTCATTCAAGCTTTTTAAATGGTTTCTATGGTAAGCATTTTTTTCTATTTGTGAATTTTCAATCCATAATTGTTGATTTGGATCAAGAAGGAAGCAAAATAAATGAATTTGGTTGATTTAACTTTCAGCGAAAGACGAGTACAGTCATTAAGCTTTTTAATGATAGCTTGGAATACTTGATCGTTTTTTTTCTCTTAAAGTTTTCATCATTGAATATAAAAATTGCTTTTAAATCTTTAATTTGATTGATGTCAAGGAATTAATTATAAGCTTTTTATAATTAATTTAATCCCTTTCGATCTTCCTTGCTTAAAGGAATCTAAGTATTTGCTTGAATTAAGAGAATAATTATTTTACTTCAATGATCAATCTAATTTGTTTAGTGGACAAATCCCTTCTGAACCGAGCATATAGCACTGGATTATCTTTTACATTTTATTTCCAGAATTTTATCTCTTTAATTATTCAAACCCCTATTTTATTTATTTCAATTTCTTGTAAGAAGATCAAACAAAATTTCCCTTGGTTTTCGACCTAGTTTTCACAATCATACTATGAGTTTATTTTGTCTGGATAGCAAAGTCAGAATTATATTTGGAGGTTCCAATGACCAACGAAGAACCCAATAAAAAACACCACTTAATAAATAAGAACTTCCCCAAAAATACACCGGCAATCATGTATTCAGCCTGTCCTAATTTTATAGACCATTTATGATCATTTATCTTTTTGAGTGGTCAGACCAGTACAGTAAAATATATTATTTTTCCAACTTTACCTTGCCCTTCAAAGGTGTGGGTTTGTTACATAATATTAATTGTGTGCAGGGTCACAAAGGGAAATCAATGATAAAACTTTCGATGTTTTGATAGAAAACAATTTGGAAAATCCTGTCAGGCAAAAGTACAATGGGTTTTCAAGGGGGTAGTCCTATAGAGATTTCGAGGTGTATGTTTCAGCAATATTATTACCTCATCATCAAGGTTCGTTGATGAATTCTCCACATGCATGGGCAAGGGATCAGGAACAGTCTCATCAGTTTCTAGCAAATCCTGCGCATAAGAATTGTGGATATTATAATCAAAACAAAAGGTAAATCCTTGTGCAATTACTTTATTAACAAAACCAAAGACAAATTAAAACCACAGCTCTTGAATTGGTGACTCTACTGATATGCTATGTAATTACTACCAAAAAGCTTCAGTAATAGGAACATAAAGTTTCCATCAAAAAGCAACTAGCTCATTTCCCATTTAAGCATGGGACCTCCCAAGTCCAATTGTCTGATTCAAATGAAATGATTAGTAAAGTATTACAGCTTACTAGGACTGGGTCGTTTGGAAGGAAAAGAAAGGCATGGCAACTCCTAAAGCCAAATGAGAGATGAGCTATTTGTCACGTTCATAGGTGGAGTTTTGTGTTAGAGGAACAATGATTTTCACATATCTAATATGGCATGTAGAATCCAGCATCAATATGTTTACTTCTCAATATAACACCATCCAATAGTTGATAAATCTTTCCCGTGAATCTACAAAAATGACTTGCCTGTTCATTTGGCCTCTGAGAGTTATCAGAATCTAATGGCACAGGCTTACTCTCTTCTTGGCTCTCCTGATCATTGCAAAGGGCAGAATCCATCAGAATCTTGTACAATAGATAAAAGTTGACAGTGTACATGGACCAACAAGTATCTTCTGATTATGGAACTATTCATGTAGGTTATGGCCAAATAAAGAGTGGCAGTCTAAGCAATCTAAAAATTTATTGCATTTCCGTTATGTTGCTTCAGATAGTTGTGTCTCACAGAAATAAGAATCATACCTCTTCATCAGGATTGTCAAAAGGATTTTCTCGTTCTATGGTTGAAGGCTTAAAATCAGGAGTTACCTGCAATAACAACAAAGATATCACTTCAAATAGGAATTTCTAGTTGGAAAAGAAATACATGACTCCACATAACAACCAATAACAATAATCATATTACTTAATCAACAATCCTCTTAGAGAGAAATAAAGCACAAAATTAGTAATGATTCATACTGGTAGCAAATGTTGTTCTTAAAGCAAATTCAGTTGGAAAAGATACACACCAGTTCATTTTGATTGACGGAAATTTGTCGTCCCCCTTTGTTAAGATCTCTCAGAGTTCCCTTCAAGACAAAATGCATAGAAAAATGAAAACTGAACCAAAAATAGAATTGGTGGTTCAAAAATTATAGTTCTTGTAAATGCCAGGAACAGCAAGATATGGAATAACTAAAAATAAAATGATGCTTAGGACATGCAAAGAAAATGGTAAGTTCTAATCCATGACCTAGTTTTATCTAAACAAACATAAGTATCCATGAGAAGACACGTTCTGGATATGAAACATAGATATTGACATTTATCATGTAAGGTATAAGATCACAGGTTCATAATTATGAATAATAGAGCACCTGGATAAAAAAAACGATAAAATTAATAGTCTAACAAAAAAAACACAGGAATATCCAATTTGCACATTATATATAATATAGAGAAATTATGTTCAACAAAAAAAGGTGGCTCAAAAACTGGACCAGCGACAATCAAAAACATATAAAACTGCTGAATCAACATTGTTAACTGTATAGCCAAATCATCAGATTTGCCAACATGGTGATGCTTACCTTATTTGCCCACATAAGGCCACAAGCATTACAAAGAGTTCTTGGACCAGCTGGACCCCGGCGCATTGCTGGAGTTTCCTTCGCACTAGTGCCACAGTGTTGACATCTAAGTAAACTAAAGAACAAATGCAGAAACTAGTTACCGCAATATATCAGGCACCATGTATTCCTTACGAAAATAAAACACATATTTCAAAGCATGTTTTATGAAATGATATAAGGGAATGATAAGCTTTGACTCACTCAAATTCAGGATTAGGCATGCCATTGCTTGGTTCCCAGTTGCCAGTATCTGTGCCATAACAATCATTCAATGATGCAAACTGTCCTTTCTTACGATGCATCCTGGCAGAAACATCAGATGCAGGGGTTCACCACATATGCATGGGTTCATATTTGAGTTACTTGGAACCCATTTCTTGTCCTTGCAAGATTGTTGTAATATGGCCCAGAAAAAAAGGCTCGTATTGTTCATTCAGTTCACTTTCAACAAGAGGATATATTTAATGATATCAATTCATGCATAAAAGTCTCCACATGTCCTATGATAGAACACATCAAAATTTAGAACCTACCTCTGAGCAACCTCTTTCCGGCAGGTATACCGAACTTTCTTTTCAAAGCATCTCTCCTTCCGCTTTTCACGAAACCTTACCAGGGAGGCAACTCTTCGTGAATGCTTCAAGCCCTGTGAGGCATCACCTGCACTCTGGGACATGTAGTTAGAAAGCATTAAAATATACGGAAAAAGACAGCAAACAATATGTTCAAACAGAGCAGCCTACTGGTGACACAAGAAATACCCTGGCATTCTGTTGGAGCAGAAATTCCGAGCTTGGCGCAATAGTGGATGTCTCAGGCTCTCCCAAAAGAAACAACACTGCTTGCACCTGTCACAAGCATTCAGAAAATCAAGGCAAGTCAAGGGAAAATTAGAGACAGCTTAGAAACATTTCTTTATGAAAGAGCACAACAAGCACGAAGTTTAAAAGACCATGACAACAAAGTCATAAGGTGGACACTAATAACAAGTAGCTTATACCCCAAATACTTAAAACAGACTCAACGTCATCAATTGAGAGCATGTCTTAGAAGTCAGTCCACCAGCAACTCTTGACATTCTTTGTTTTGACGGCAACAGCATTTAGAGAAACCAACAGAAAAGTATATGAAACTCTAGCAGATGGAATGTATTCAGAAAGAAAAAATAGAATCAAAGTAAAGTAAAGTAAGACCTTGAAGGCATATGAAGTAAGAAACAAACAGTTAAAGCACAAAATGCATTTCTCAATTTCCAAGCCTCAACAGTGAGTGCAGTGTTCAGCACCATCATATGATTTTCATGATCAATTGCATTATCAAAAAGAAATGAAATGAACGGAAACAGGATCCACAATCTAGAAAGTACCAGCAAACACAAATAATTTGCAATGTAGTGTCCATGCTCATATAATCAATAATACAAGAACTCGATAAGATCATCATTATACATCCTCCCAAAGCACATAATCATTCTAACAGCCAGACAATCACCAAACTTCAAAAGTTTTCGTATACTACCGACTCAAGAGGGTAATAATCACAACACTCAAGGCTGATATCCCATTTCAAAGAGTGTGAGACCCACAAACACCCAGTCAATTAATGGTAAAACATAGTATGACTCTCCATGGAACATGCTCCATTAGAGCTTTCCACGGTTTAAAAAAAATGCATAAAAGGGGTCCCCAGAAAAACTTCAAATGTAACAGCTATATTACACTTTTCTTGCAAGCTTAACACAGTCACTTAAAGCTGTATTCCCCACTGTTCCATAATTCAAACCAAACTATCAAGTAGCAAACACCAGAAACTCAACTTTTTATTTCCTCCAATCCAAACTTCCTCAGAAGATAAAAAGATTCACGAGTTTTAATCTTAAACTACAACGGAAAAAGTTTTAATTTTTCTGTAAGCTAAATAAAAGCATCAAAACTGAAATTCCCACTGATCCATAAACCAATTTTCCTTCCCATATTTTCCTCACTTTCTTCCACCAAACAAACTGAAACATCAGCTAACATGCCCAAAAAAACATCAAAACCCATTTCAATGTATAAAGTACCCACACAGAAAATCAAGTCAAACAATCAATCTGAATCAATCAACCAACACATGCATCCATCAAAAAACAAAATATATAGAGAGAGCGAGGGAGGGAGGGAGCCAGAAAAGGAGAGGGTAAGCATCAAGTATAAAGTACCCACACAGAAAATCAAGTCAAACAATCAATCTGAATCAATCAACCAACACATGCATCCATCAAAAAACAAAATATAGAGAGAGAGCGAGGGAGGGAGACAGAAAAGGAGAGGGTAAGCATCACAAAACTTACTTTAGAGGGAGTAACAGCAGGGAAAACATAGACTTCTCCTTCGAAAGCAATAGTAAGCTCACTTGTTCTTGTTGATTCAAACACGCTATCATTCCCATTATTAATAACAACACCATTAATGTTGTTGTTAGCACTAATCATCCCGTCATCAAAACCATATCCATAATCAAAATCACCACCCTCGATCTGCATCGCTCTTCGATTATGATAATCCCTCCCCTTCCTTACTTTCTTGTGCCTTTGAGGATTCACCATCTCCATTTTCTTTACCATCCCCACTTAAATAAAGCCTCCTTCTCCCTCCCTCTCTTTATGACTAGAAATTTGTAGCTATGAAATAGTAAACTAGCTAGTAGCTACTGCTACCTACAAATAGGAAGCAAGAGAAAACTTTTTTCTTTATTACAAATACATTTTTTATTGCTTTTTATTTTTTCGTTCTTGAGTTTTCTTTGAGACTTACAAACCCGTCCCTCAATTACTATAGCTGTTTCACGTTAGTAGTCAACTTAAAGTTTATTGTGCTTTTTACCATATACTATTGGATTTTATAATATGATTCTATTAAGGCAAGATAAAATAATAAAACATTACTCTAATCACAGTTTTATATGTTTTTTATCATGCAAAGTGTGTTGGCATTAATAAAGAATATTTTTATATGAAAAATATTTTAAAAAACAATCAGTAACACAATGTTAAATATTACCTAGAGTGCTTATTTTAAGTTTCTTTTTAAAGTATTTTCAAACTCTTTTTTACTTGAAAAAAATTAAATTAATGTTTTTAAAATACTTTTTTAATAAATTTTATGTTCTAATAAAATAAAAAACATCTTACACCACATTAACAAACACGCAGCATCTAAGAAATACCAAAAAATTGTTTTTAAAATGGTTGTTTTTATTATGTACAAAACATTTAAGAGAATAATTTCTATAATTTGACTTTTGTTTTTATGATCCAAAATCCTACAAACATCTTTCTTGTCTACAAGAAAAACTCTCTTTACATTTATATATCTAAATCTTGCTAGTGTTTGTGTGCTGTTTTATACAGTTCAATGTAGCATGAAAATCCATTTTTCAATTTTATTTTGTTTTTTAATCATATTAACTCTAGCAAGATTAAATATTTTATAATTATATATTATAATCTGGGTTTCTAGAATTTAATTCTCCATTTTCAAAAAGGAAATGATGAAATAAATCATTAAAGACATGTTTAATTTTTAAAATTATTTATACATGCTCAAAATTTAACTTAAACAGATATAATTCATCTATTTATTTAATTTTCCTTAACGAGATTTACTAGGGGACTTGGATAGGAAAATTGCTACATTTGTGTATTGGGAAATTGATTTGAGATCCATAACATTGTTTAGGGACTGATTTGTAATTGTTTTTTTTCTAAAGTTTTTCTCTCTTGTCAACAGACATAGAGATAAGATCAGGGCCGTCTAATAGGAGGGCCCGGGCAATAGAAGAATCGCGTGAAGAAGAGGACGTGTGTCACACGTGATTTTTCAAGACCACTCTCCACGTTGAATCACCGTTCATATTAGATCTGATGGTCAGTGTATTGGCAAGAATAAACCAAAATATTTGGACGCGCATACATAACATTAGTTTTTATTTGAAGTAATCTTTTTTTTTTAGAAATTAGAGAACATATTTTTCCTTTGAAAATATTTTTATTTATATTTAAAGGGTTCAAAGTTAAAATACAAAGATTTTTAAAATATATATATATATATATATATATATATATATATATACAAATAACTTCTCAAGCTATAAAATACTATTATTTTTAGAATTTGTTTGTAAATATAGTTGAGATTGTTTTTAAAAATAATTTTTATTTAAAAATATATTAAAATATAAAAATTAATATTAATTTTGACATCCGCATGATCTAAGCATTAAAAAATTTTATTTAAAATTAAAAAAATACTCTTATAACCGAGATAATTTAATTTAATATGCTAAAGTCAGCCAATGACACTCATATTCATGTAAAAATATATATTTTTATTAATTAATAAATCATTTAAAAACCAATGGACCCATTTATAAAAAAACATCTGACAGATATATTAAACAAAACACTAGATAATATTTAAGTTGATATCCGGTTCCATGACATTATAAAATGTAATAACTATTCGAAGTGTGGATTAGATTATTTTTTAAAATATTTTTTATTTAGAAAAATATTAAAACAATATGTTTTTATTTTTAAAAAAATATTTTTAATTTCAGCATATAAAAATTATATTAAAACACTAAAAAATATTAATTGAAAATTAAAAAAAAATCAAAAATATTTTTAAAATGAATTTCATAATTTTCTTGAGTTGACAACTCATGTCAAGTCGACAAAATCACAAAAAAATGTTGCATGCATGCATCAAATTTTTACCCTAAGTCTCAAAATTGTGTCATTAGTGACAGCATTCAATCACATCTTACCTAATGCTCTCCAACTTTTAGGGCCTGTTTGGGAGAGCGGTAGCGGTTGCGGTTGTGGTTGAAAATGGAGTTTTTAAAATGGAGTTTTGAAAATGGAGTTTTTAAAATGGAGTTTTTAAAAATGGAAAGTGTTTGGTTAAAACTGTGGTTGAGTTGAAGGTTGAAGAAAAAGGAGTTTTGGTGTTTGGTTTCCAAACTTTCCAAACTGCTTTTAACTTGTGAAATTACTTAAAAGGGTATATATATATATATATATATATATATATATATATATATATATATATATATATATATATATATATATGTGAAATTACTTAAAAGAGTATATATATATATATATATACCCTTATATATATATATAATTTTTTTAAATATTGTAAATTTAATAATGATAATAATATTATGTAATTAATAATTCATGAAAAAACAAATATTATTTTTTATTCTCCCATCAAACTATTTGCAATTTCATCACGAACATATATTTTCCTTCCATTAAGACTGATCTGTATCTACACATTTTTTTAAAAAAATATATATTTTCAATTTTTTGGTGGGCCGAGGACAACCCAACCAAATTGGGCCTAAGCCCAACTTTGCTGGACTTGGGTTGGGCCGAGTGCAGCCCAGCCCAAGCCCAGCTGCACCACAGGCAAAACGGTGCGCTGCACTGTGCGTCTTCTTCGCGACAGTGCAGCGCACGTAATTAACGTTATTAGTGCCTTCCGACCGACCACGACGAGAGCTTCAACGGAGGATACCTACGGGTAGAGGAGTCCGAGGTGGTTCTTCCTGTGGTGGTGGCGTCTGAAATGGTGGCCTGTGGTGGCCGGAAACAGCCTTGGAAGGTGGCGGTACTGTTCACCGACCACGACGAGAGCTTAAACGGAGGATACCGACGGGTAGAGGAGGCCGAGGTGGTTCTTCCTGTGGTGGTTTCATCGTAAATGGTGGCCTGTGGTGGCCGGAGTCAGCGTTGGAAGCTCCGGCCACCATGCACCCGTTGTCTGTTTGGGTAGAGAGAGAGAGAGAGAGAGAGAGCGAGAGAGAGAGCGCGCGGGAGAGAACTGTAATTTTTGCATTGTCAAATTTTTGCATGAAAACGGAGAATTATAAAACTGAAACGCGATGGCAAAAGCTCGGAATTCCAGCTTCTCCGAAATGGCATTTTGATCAATTTTTTAGTGGGCCCCACATATTTTTAAATGGCGTTTGGATGTTACCAAACACCATAACGGCTCTAAACCTTCATCCCAGATGGCAAACGGCAAACGAAATGGTTACCCAAACGGGTGCTTAGTCGGGTGTGACCATGGCACTGTGGCCAAACTGGTGTTTGGTTTTTTTTTCCATTATAAATGAATTTTTTATAGTGTTTTTAGATTATTTTGATGTGCTGATGTCAAAATAATTTTTAAAAAATAAAAAATATATATTATTTTAATGTATTTTTAAATAAAAAATATTTTCAAAAATAACCACAACCGGACTCCCAAACAGGCGTATATCACCACCAATGGCCCTTATTTGATGGGATTCTTCTGTTAAAAAGATTTTAATAAAAATGCCTCCAAGATTGAAATGGATTAAAAAAAATAAAGGTATAGCCAGCCAGGTGGATGCATGCGAGGAGGTAGAGAACAAAAGCTCACTGAAGAAGATAACGGGAACGTAAAACATGAATTTCTCAAATATCTTTAAAAATATTTAAAAATATTTTTTTATTCTAAATTGAGGTTTTTTTTAGATCTTTAAATATTTTAATATATTGATGTGAAAAATATTTTTTAAAATTTTTTATTTAAAAGAAAAATACAATCTAAAATCTATCATAGAGACATCGAATCATAAGCAGACAAAGCTCCTTAAAGTCTGGCTTGTCAAAAGTAAAACATGCTCCTTAAACTCCGGATTCTATCAACGGGAGTCCCTACCACAAAACAATATCAACTAATTAACAATGTTAAAAGGCTGATTTCCTTACACCGGTTGATTACTCGCAAGCCACATCCATCCTGCAAAAATTTGTGAGGTCCTCTTCTTGTTGAAAGACAAATACAAGGAATATCTCCTGCTTGTTCTCAATGCACATGGTTTGAAATGAACCAAGAATGACATTTATAAAATGATCTTCAAACTTCATTTACAGGATCTCAACTCAATTAATGCCTCCATTCCAATTCAGTTGGGGTTGCCTTCTACAAACTTGCAGGTTACAACTTTTAGCAAGTTAAGAAAACAGTGTATATATGACAAAGGTGCTGAATCATATATGTACAATTGTCTCTGCGAAGCAGAATGTAATTCCACAAGTTATTGGGCTGTTTGGCATCTGTTTTCTAACAGAAAATGCCAATAGCATCAAGAGAAACAACAATCTCATGTTTCAGTAGCCGCAGTGGAGTTATCGCCGTTAGGAGAGACTATGTCTGCAGCCGCAGTTATGGCATCAGAATTGTTAGCTTCGCCATTAACCTGAAAAGGAAACATAACATCCAGCATGAATGACATGGAATATGCAGTAAGTAGCGACGATAAAAAACAGGAGAAAAATACAAGATTCGCATCAAAGAATATCTTGCTCCCAGTAAAGAAATATGACTAGATAACAAAAAAGGACTTCAATGAATGAGAAAGTTCATATTTTCCAAAGGCATGCACCTGCGCAACTGTCTTCATAGAAGATTGCTGAATACTCATATTTGGAACCTTTGAAAGGTTTCTTAAAACACCCTGCAAAAGCCACACTTCCCAAGTGAGATGACAACAATAACTATTGCCCAATATTTTTTAGATCCTCGAGTATTTTTTTAAAGTCAGTTAACACGCCTTTACATGAATGGTTTATGGATTCAAGATTGTATGGAGTCCATCAAGGAGGAGTAAATAAGACGCTGGGCATCAATTTACACAGATCATCTGATACCCGAATCTAACACTGTGATCTAGACTTTAGGGTAAGCTGATAACAGCATGAGAGAGAGACATGGTACCCAGGATGCAGTATTCATTGTAATTTGGCGAAAAAGAGACGTAAGAAAAGGCAAAAGACAGGCCAGAAACTTGATAAATGACAGCAACCTGCATGGATAGCCTGGCATATATGCCCGTGAACACATTTTATGTAGTGTTATGATAAAGTTTAGGCCAAATATATCACATAAATTAATTAAGAATGCAGTAACTGCAATTTACACGCCTTAATCTGCAGTGTGTTCACAAATTAATTTAAAAGGACACCAAGAAATTCACACACCTTGTTGGCCCACTTGAGTCCACATGCATTACAAAGAGTTCTTGGACCAGTTGGACCACGACGCATCATTGGAGTGGATTTTGAGCTGATTCTGCAATGAGTACATCTGTGCAAAGCACCGGGAAAAGAATATATTCTCATACAGTATTTTCACTGTTTTTATGGAAATGACACAATGTTAAAGAAAAGGATGCTTGTAGATTGAAGAAAAGAATCAAGACTCACAAAGTTTCCAGCATGCTCTCATCTTGTCCAGAACCCTGCATCCCACTGCAGCCAGATGAAACCGAGCCCCCATCATCAGAATTAGCCTTGGATGAAGTAAACTGACCCTTCTTACGCTGCATCCTGACAGTGACTCGTATATTAGAAGAAAGATATAATGGCAAACACTTGAGAAACCTCACCAAGCAAGTAAATAAAATTAGAGAGAGAGAGGAGCTTCAGGTGGTGTCTGATTCCACATTTAACTTCTACTGATGATTTACATTAAAATAAGACAAGTCTCTCCTATAAGACATGGAATCAGAAAAACATGCTGATGATACCTGAGGGCAACTTCCTTCCGCACAGTGTAACGAATTTTCTTGTCAAAGCACCGCTCTTTTCTCTTCTCCCTGAACCGGCTTAATGAAGCAGCTCTGTGAGGTTGAATTGACCTTCCAGTTCCAGACAAGTCACAGATGCCCTAGGTGACATGAAGGTAAGGATATAGCAGCACCACATCAATAAATATAATTAAATGGATTGCAAGAGGACTTACATGATTAGGCCCCCTTTGGTTAATAGGGGCAGTCCCCATGGCGGGAATGCCAGAAGGGATTTCATAGCCACCCAAAAGCAACAACACTGCCTGCACCTGTAAAAATCATCCACATTTTAACCCTGAATTACATATCTAGTTTATTTTCATTGATAAATCAACCACGAAGTCAACATATATTAAATTTCATAACATTAACTGCCAAACATGCTACTCCTATTCCGCAATCACAGAAGCACTAAAGTCAACTACTTGAATTTTCAATTTCAACCCCAAAAACTGAAACACATTTTTACAGAATATGGAAGTCTTAGTAAACTTAAAACCCTAACATGCCTAATGCCTTATTTAGAAACCAAAATCTAAAGACACCGGATTGATTTAACATCAGAACAAAAAGATGATAAATTTCACAAAATTACCAAACATCAAAACACAAAACCAAACCTTCTCAAGTAAACTAAACATCAAAACCCACAATACAAGAACCCCCCAAATTCACCTTTTCCAACCACAACCAAATCAGAGGTAACAAAAGCAACCGAAACCCAGATACCAAATCCAAAAAAAAAAAAAAACTGAATCTTATCTGGAGAATTATATTCAAAACAAACACAAGGACTAACCTTGTCAGGAGCGACAGCATCAAAAACATAAACTTCACCCTGGAAAGACAGAGTGAGTTGGTCATTGTTTGCAGTCACTAAACCATAATCAGTCCCACCACCACCATTAGTACCAACATACATATCACTTGCGTCTACAGCCTCCCCAATAACACCACAGCCACCATCTTCAAATTGAATACCGTTGGTGTTATCAATTGACTCCTCTCCTACACCAGCAATATTATTGTTATCCCCATCCTCCTCATCTACTAATTGGGCTTCTATATGATTCATCTGTACTGGCACTGCTACTGGTTTTTTGTTATAGAATTGTGGTGGTGGTGGTGCTGTTCCTGCTTGCCCATTGGAATTAGGCATCTTTTTTGCATTTAATGGTGGTTTATGAAAAACGCCAACAAAATAGGGCTTCTAAATAAAACTTTCAAAAAGTTAAAACAACCCAATATAGAGAAACTAGAAATCTATCGAATGATGGGAGAAAGTTAGAATCTTTTATGGAGAGAAAACCTAGAATTTGGGGATTAAAACCGGGTTCAGCTTGTTTGGATGAAGAGAAGAAAATGCGAGAGAGACAATATGTGAAAGAGATTAGGGATGGGAGATGGGGCATTGAAATTGGTGGTAATTACGGCTTGTGCCACTGTGAATTAGTGGCCACTAGGATAAGAGGGGGTGATTTTAAGGGAACGAAGGAGATAATCTAGTTCCTCCCTGATCTATAAAACTTTTCACAATTAAACTCCCATAACAAAATATTTGATCAATTAGATCCCTTATACTTCACCCACATATCAATTGAGTCCTTATATTATTATTTTAGTGTTTCTGGATACTATGATATTTTATGAAATAGAATTCTAATATAAGCTGATGGCTCGGGGCTAACAGTAGTACAGAGAAAAGATGATGGAGAATTAGAAACTCAAGGACTTAAAAGTCAAGAACTACCTTTTGCAGGTCATCAATCGAAACATTTAGGAGACAATCCTCCTCAGGGACTCAACAAAACAAAATTTGGGGTTCTATGAAGCTGAAATATCAGGAGTCAACTTGAGTAAAGTGAGTTCAATTGCAAGCCATAATGATAACTTTTGAAGTCTTGCAAATAAAGGAAGGTGAAGAAGTAGATGAGTATTTTGCTTGAATCCTTACAATTGCCAACAAGATGAAGATACATGGTGAAAAACGGATCAAGTAGTCGTCGTGAGAAGATTTTGAGATCTATAACATCAAAGTTTGATTATGTTGTATGTTCAATGGGAAAAACTAACAATTTGAACACTTTTAACAATCGATAAACTGCAGAACAATTTATTAGTTCATGAACAAAGAATGACGAGGCACAAACAAAGTAGTGAAGAGCAATCATTGAAGGTTACCTATGATGATAAAGTCGGTAGTAGAGAAAGAGGACATGGAGCATCTAGAGGGAGAGGAATAGGTCGAGGGAGGCAAGAGTTCAACAGAGCACTAGTTGAGTGCTACAACAAGCTAAGGCATTTTCAACATGAATTTTATAAATGGGAAAAGGTTGCAAATTATACGGAGGCAAAAAAAAAGATCCAGAGGTAGATAAAAAAGAGGAGGTTCTCTTGATTGCTCATGTTGTACTCAACAATGCAAAGAGAGAAGAAGCTTGATTTCTTGACTCAAGTTGCTCAAACCTCATGTCAAGAAATAAATAGTGGTTTGTGGACTTTGACGAACAGTTCTAGCATTTGATGAAATTAGGGAACAATTCAGGGATGCATGAGATTCAAAGGGGAAATATCAAGATAAAGATTAGATGAATAATTTAGGTAGTGACCAATATGTGTTTACATTTCTGAGCTTACAAATAATTTATTGAGTCAGTTACTAAAGAAGGGGCTGGCCATTTTGATTCAAGATGGAACATGCAGAATTTATCATCCCATGAGAGGTTTTATAGCACATGTTAGAGAATAATATAAATCATATTTTGAGCTTCACTTAATAGCTTAAACTTTTAGATGAGATGATTTCTTGATATAGTATCAAAATCTTGTTGACCTAGTGGTTACGAGTTTGAATCTCATCACCCCATTCTATTTGATAAAAATCAAGCACAAGGTAGTGTGACCTTGTGCAAGTTTCAAGTTTCAAGAGTTTTTACTTTGAGATGGTGTATTAGAAAATAATATAAATTATATTTTAGAGTCTCACCTAATAACATAAGTTTTTAGATAAGATGGTTTCTTGACACATACTCAGATGACAATGACCAATATATTTGTCTTGCATGCTAGTAAAAAAAATACAAAGCTCAAACTATCTTTAAAGTCACAACTGAAGATATCACTTATCTCTGGCATCAAAGGTATGGTCATCTGAACAACAAGAGCCTTAGAACCTTGCACTGTAAGCAACTTGTGAAAGTGTTGCAAAAAATCAAAGTTGTGAAAATATATAGTGTGTATTGTTTGCAATATTAGAAAGCAACATCGTGAGACTATACCAAATAAAAGTCAATGGATGGCATCTTAAGAATTGCATTTAATACATGCTGACATTTACATCTCTATCACACCATTAATGACTATAGTAAGAAGAATTGAGTTTTATTTCTATCTGAAAAAAGTGAAACTTTTATATCTTTCAAAGTTTTTAAATGTATCATTGAGAAGGAAGTAATGAGTGATATATGTTGTTTAAAACTTACCAAGGTGGTGAATTCACTTCGGTTGAGTATAACAATTTCTGTAAATCTTATGGCATTAGAGACAATTTACGATAACATACACATCTTTGTTAGGATTGTGTAATTGATGAAGAAGAAAGGATTGTGTAATTGATGAAGAAGAAACAAAGGGAGAACAAAGGAGAGAGAGAGAGAGAAAAGAGAATTTGAATTTTATTATGTTTGTCACACTGAATGTGTGTTACAACAACCACTATTTATACACCTTGTATACTCTCTATTGTATACTCTAACATCCCCCCTCAATCTCTTGCTTTGGTAAACCAAGCATGAGATTGCAGCAATGAAAAAAAAACATATGAGTACTTAATCCTTTTTAATAGAAATCAATTTGGAAAAGAGATTGAGAAGAGAATAGAAAGATGAGTTTGAGTTTGAATTTGATTGAAAAGATTTTGAGAATTTAAGAGATGAGAAGAAGAAGAAGAATGCTCAAATAGCAAAGAAGATAGAAAGAAGAAATCTTGATTGGAATTTCATTTGTTTATGTAAGAATTTGAGAAGAGAGGGATGAGAGGGAAGAAAGAGGATATAATTTGTTTGAATTTCATTTGTACTACTTAAGTTTTTTTATTTGAATTTCATCTCGAGACTTGAGTAATTCGAGATTTTAATTGGGATTTATATGATAAAAATTTGGGTTTGTATTTGACTCTGGTGATCTATTAATTTCAATTTAAAATCCAAGCGAAACCCTTTTTTTAATAAATCTAAAAAAAAAATTAATTTATGAATATTTATATCCATATAAATTGTTTTTTTTTTCTTTTTTAATGTTGGATAATTCTTCATGAACTTTTTAGTATGTAATAACTATATTATAACCTTTTTTTAGACTTTATATTCAGGTGCATCACGTATTAAGACTTTTTCATGTAATGTATTAAAATAAAAACAGAGTTACCAATTCTCTGGATCAATAACAATGGATTAAAGCAGATTATTTTTAAGATTTTTTTCCTTTTTTTATATAAAAAAAGCATCTTTAATTACACAGCTGGACTCGTCTTTTCATCAAACGAAAAAAGAGAGGCTATTTTATGGGGAAGTGAAAATTAGAAAAACACATACCTCCAAATTCCAAAACTTGGACGAGGAACTGCAAGGAGAGAGATATTTCAAAGGATAAACCATGAATGTTGAAGAAGAGGTTGGAAGACTCAAAGAAGAAATCCAAAGACTTGGCAAGGTCCAACCTGATGGTTCCTACAAGGTGAATTTACGTGTAAAATTGCAGACATGTCATTATTTTTTTTATTTTCTGGAATCTAAGCATATGATTTCTTTGAAAATGCTATGATCCGGATCTCCATGCACCGGATCTGCCATCCACTTTCTTGATGAGCTTGTTCGTAAAACTTGGATCTAGCTGCTGCTGCTGCTTCTTGTTTTTCCTTCCATGTTTTCTCTTCTGTCCCGTTATCATAAATGTATAAGTTGCAGAATGTAAAGGTCAAAGGATTGGTAGTTAATGGAGATTATTTTTTAAGGAACCCAACGCAGAGTTCTCTGGTCGTTGAACGACAGGTTACCGGCAGCAAACACATGGAACAATCTGCAGTTTCTGCAAAAATCTTTAGATCTAGTCTTTCTCACCTTTCCACCACTCCAAAGACTATGAATAACTTTAGCATTTCTGATCAAGAAAAGCTTTTTTAGCAATCGTGGGTCTATTTTTAGCTACTTGAGCTCTTTGAGGGATCCCTTGTCATGCCAGAAGCAGGTTTTCTTCTTAAAGGGTGTTTAAAACTTTCTTTCAAATACGTTTTTAAAAATTTTAAATTTTTGTATTTTTTATTTTAAGTTAGATTTTTTTAGTGTTTTGTAGATCATTTTCATGTTTCTATTAAAAAACAATCTCAACTATTATCCCAAACAAGCATGTTTTTATCATGATTGTCACTGGGACTGATATTAATGTGGCCTTCTTGTATGGCGACTCTTTGGAATATATCTTGATAGTCATTCATTTGAATCCAGCAGTAGTAAAAGATAGGGGCAGGCCATTCAAATGTCATTGCCTTTTTAGTTTTGAAGATCTAGGATGTTTCAGATCGGATTTTCTAACATTCTGAACTGGCCGAGCACCTGGAATGCATTTCAAGTTCATTGTAGCAGTAGCATGCTCAGTATTCAAAAGCATGGCTTTTGGGAGTTAAAGGGTAACAGGAAAAGAAAAGGATTCAATAAAACTCTCATTTACTCAATATCACAAACTGATACATTACAGTTCAACTAATCTATGATTTCTGGTTATTTCATAATTACAACTCAGGTATTTGCAAAAGAGAAACTGCCCTTGAGCTGGTCCCCTGCATCCTTGCTCTCTTGCTCTATTTGCCTGCTCATTTTCAACATTACAAAATGCTTCACAAAAACCAAATAAATCTTGTCTAAAACAAACACACGCCATACCTCATTTGAATAATTGTTGCATTGTGATTACTCAACTGTGCCAGAGTCTTGAAGATTTTCTCCAGGTCAAACAATTTTGATCATGCTCGAGGAAAAACATAATGCATTGCATACAACTCGCTAGTTAGGTATTCTCCATTCATCAATCCATACAAGACAAGGTTCAAATTGTTCGTATTGGATATCTTCACTGTGTAATGGACATCACTATCTTAACATGCTGTTTTGTTATCATTTTTCCCTAACATAAACTTCTTTTTTTTGCTGCTTTGTAGGTTACTTTTGGCGTGCTGTTCAATGACGATAGGTGTGCAAACATATTTGAGGCATTGGTGGGTACACTAAGAGCTGCCAAGAGGCGTAAAGTTCTTACATATGATGGCGAGTTGTTGCTTCAAGGAGTCCATGACAATGTGGAAATCATTCTCAAGGCAGCACCCCTCCCAGCATCAGAAGTGGCAGATGATTCCGCTGTGAAGAATTAAAAGAGTGTGTGGTTTGCATCCAGCAGATCCTTTTGTTGTGTCATATATATTGTTGTATGAATAATTCTGTTGTTCTAATTCAGAAATACATTGAATGGACCTCTATTTGCCTCATTTACAATATATTTTTGCATGGAAAGGAGGTGGGTACGGAAGTAGAGAAAAAATGAAAGTGTAAAGTACTTCTCATTTAGCTTGGTACAGGTATCTCTCATCTTTCCAAGATCATGAATCTCTTCTTCCATGCATAAAGGAAATTTGAGTTCCAAGCATGGTGTAAAAGATTAGATGAATAAAAGGGATGGAGGTGGGATAAAGGAAGTGCTAATCTTATTGCTTAGAAAAGTCTTTTCTTTAAAAAAAACAAGAAAAGGAAAGGGCACGTCCATTTCATTTTTGCATTTTCAGTCCATCTATTTATGCGTTTTATTATTTGTCTAGTACTTACTTCAATCTATACCTCTTCCTCTAGCCAAACAACCGAAGGGATGAATTGCTTTCTGCTTTACACTTATAGAGCAGAGAGAGAGTACTTGATGCAATTCCATGCTCATTCTTTCTGATCTTCATCTTCATTTTTTCTCCTAGTCAAAAGATGGTGGATAGCACCTAATTGAATCCATTTCTAGGTTTATTTTGTTATTTATCTATATAAGTGACGAAAAGTCAACAAAATCTACAAAAATAGGCATCAAGGATGTGCGGCTCATCTTTCTCCAAAAAAAAAATATCACTCACTCATCCATGGAGACAAGAGACAACCAAGGTCAAGGTCCTTCCTCAATGGAAAAATATTGAACCATATGCCAAAAGTGTAATCACCAATGATCTTCTGAGAGTTGATCTACATTTTTTCCTCAAAAGGTTCTTTTAATTAATGGTGTACACCTGAAATATCTTCTATTTTTTGCTCTTCTATGTACAAAAATCATGACCTACACGAGCATTTAGCTTCTTATAATCTGAACTGGCCGCACTCAAAAGCTTATAGTCAATGCAACTCGTAAAACCAAATATATAATAAATTATGACGTTCCTTTGCAAAAGCCTTGGTTCAAAATTTTAATCTCTAAACATCATCTATCCAGAGGAGCAGGGGGCAGGGGTTGGCCTCCCAATGTAAAGTGCCCTCTTCTTGGTTGTTCATGTTTAATCTACACAATTTTTGTAAACCGGGTTAGGTTCATATGAATTTAAACATTTAGCTCTTTCTTTCATTGTATTGAATTCATTCTTTATATTTCTTCTCATACCATTGGTGCACCGTAGCAACATGCCATTGACTTATTTAATCACTCCTATGATCTTCGAGCATAAATAAGCTAAGGTACTCAAAACAAACAAATAGAGTTACTATCACGAACTTTCTTGACACAGTTTTTTTACCATTGTACATGTTTATTTCTTCTGCTTTTTGGGTAAAATATGTATGCTCCATGAACATAAATATATGTGAATGGCCTAAATATATCCTTTGGATCTCCCAACAGAGTTTCTAGTCTGTCACTGAATAGTCTAAAGAAATCCATCCAAGTCAGAAGAAATGGGAGAGGAAAAGGCATCCGTTTCCCTTTCTCTCTTTTCAACCTTTCATTTCCTTGTCCTCTTTACTTCCAATCACTGGAATGTTTAGCTCCTATTTTTCTTACCAACCAGACACCTAAAAGAAAATATTGCTTTCCATTATTATTTACCCCCAGGTTTCTAATATCTTGCATTTTCATCATCTCCCTTATCCATCCTCCCAACCAAACATAGTATTAGATTCAACCCAAACAACTACCCCCAACAACAACAAAAAAGAAAAAAAAAAGCCATAAATTTTATAAATCTTCGTAATCAACAAAAATTCTATGCATCTAAAAGTTCATAGTTTCAACCCTTCAATGAGTTGACAGTATCTTCTAAACCCATCTATCCTTTTCATAGGTGCAAAAACCACAAACTTAAAGGCATTTAACTCTATCACTTCAAACTGTCCTAATCCAATTGGGTTTCCACAATTCCTTTACACCAAGCAACCATTAATCCTTCAAGTGTAGTTATCCCAAAAATCCCTCAAAAAGTTGTGGGTTTTAGCTCTCAACTCATATATCCTTTTTGATACGTGCAAAAGACACGTCTTTAGGCATTCAACTCTTTATCATTTAAAGCTGTCATAATCCAAAGGGTTAACCTGATTCCCATAGGAACCAACACTCCTAAGCTCCATGTAAGAGTAAATAAAAGATTAGCAGGTACAACAATTTCTTTAAACACAAACAAAAAAAGGAAAATAAACATTGGGTCTAATAAACATTTTCCTCTTCTTTTGAAGACTATGAACTATGAAATCTCCCCTGATTTGAAATGAAGTTTTCAAACTAGATCGTTAACACTACCTGTCCTAAACTGTAAATTTGCAAGATACTAAAAATATAAGTGCAGTACTGTGTTTAAAAATGCAGATATACGTTTGGAATTTGTTCTTTTGTGTCCTAATGTAAGGAGTTTAGCCTTCCTGGTCAAGTATTAATCTGTTTGAATCAGTTTATGGGGATTGTTCTGTTGCCTAATGAAACCTGCAACAAGATTATAACAAAAGGCATGTTCTTTATCATGTTGTACGGATGTTATTGAAGGGACACGTTCCACAATGTTGAGACAAGTTAGTGTTTGTTTGTGACTCATGCCAGTGTAGGTTTTGCATTCCAATTAAGTTATAAATATGTTTGATTTAAAAGTTCCAAGGTCCAATGATAACATGTGTGTGCAAAGAAAGTCCATGATAAGTTGGACAGAAAACAGGATTGGATATAACTAACTAGTTATGAAAACAAGATTATCAGAAAACAGTTAAGTTCACTGACAGCAAAACATAATGCTGAATTGCCTATTCCAAAATGAGGGTTTGTCATTGAAGAAGGCAAGGATTAGTGTACACAGTTTGGCAAAAGAAAAGGAAACTAAACAAAGCAACTGTGACTTCTTTGTTAAATTAGTCCAACCAAACATATTTTTGTCAATATTGTCCAGTGAGGATGAATGCGTGAAGGAGGCTCTGAGCTGCTTGGGTTTCATCAGGGGTCCCAGATATAACAATAATCCTGTCACTTGTTCCTAGACGAGGTTCATGCATTATTACCTTGGCACCTGAGAACTGATTAACGAACACCAGAGGATAAGCTGGAGTAGTTCTAAGATAATATGTATAATGTATGTAAAAGTTTTTAAATGTGTGGAACACTTTTTGGACATACCATTCTCAATTATTACTGAAATAGTGAATAAGGTGTAAACTAAATTAAGAATAATGTAATCCTAATAATCAGGGAGACTGATTTCTAATGCCCAGCTACTATACCTAATGGGTAATTAGTTATAGAATAATTTCCTTAAAGCTTTCATGTTTCTTCAACATAAATACATTCGAAAGATAGAAAATTCAACGGTATGGTTTTATTTATGCTTTTTATAATGAAAACCAAGTTAAAATTATTAAAGCCTTCCACGATTATTTTTCTTCTGTAGGTGCAAGTCTTGTGTAGAGGAATTTAAGGTGCATAATGGTTAAGCGGGTTTGTCTTCAAGGAATTTCCATCAGCTTATTTATAGGTCTGAGAATTTGAAGTTAGTTTGGCAAAATGGAAATTGTTTCATATTTGTGGTCGGTTTCTGAGCTTATTGGTTATAAAGGTGTCGGGCATCAAACTGATTGTATTGTGCCTTCTCTTGTGTAACATTTTCAGTTTTGTGAAGCAAGAAAGTTGGTCCTTTTTACTTCAGCAGATGGTATTATACAAGTTGTTGTCTTTTTAAATCTAATAAAAAGGTTGAATTTTATTTGTACATTATAGATATAACCTTATGTGTCAAAACTTATAGGAAGTTTCAAACTGGTTGGCTTCAAGTTGTTAGGCTAATCCTATTCTTCATGAACATCCATTTACTAATTTACAAAGATTGTGTTTATAATTCATATCACACCCACCAGAATAGAAGCACCGTTAATATATCAGCACAGAAAAGAGTACCTTGAGATAAACTAGAATAATTATAAAATTTAAAGGGGCAAAATAAAGAAATTAAAATTATTATCAAGTGAAGTAGGGAAAGAATATATTCCTTATCTCATTAACCACAATAGTCTAGCCAAGAAGGCACATTGATGTTTGAGAATTAAATTAAGTGCTATTCTTTTGATGCTTTTAAACTCGGCTCATTGCATCAAAATTCTTTTCCTCTCCTTCATAATAATGAAACCAAATGATAGTAATACTTGAAAAAGCAGCTTCTAAAGAGCCTTTAGGACTATCAGTGTGACAATGAGAACTCCATTCAATGAGTAATAAATCATATTGATATAGTTGTTTAACTATCTTGGACAGCACAATAACAGCAGAAGCAAAACTAACAGGAAAATACAAGAAAAAGTGCATACCTGTCTCAAACGAGCTAGATTGCTACCTTTCTCCCCATAAACAGAGCCAAAAGCATGCTCAGGAACTATGATCTCTATAGTTGTATTTGTAACAAAAGCTGACTTACCTCCACTGTATGCCAGAGGAAAGAGTCAAAAGCTCATAAAATGCAAGCGATCAGCAGTTTTAGTTGATTGGTCAGGGAGAATGCTTAATCACATTTCAAATAATAGTAACGACTTATTTATTTCCTATAAAATTTGGGTAAAATGCCTTAGGTCTTGTTTTTTAGTGTTGCTTTCTTCTATTCCTGTCTACTGAAATTGAACTAACTCTAATTACTGATTAATTAACGATTGCCACTACGATGAAACTCAAGTCAAGTACACTTTATCCCGAACTAGTCACAGTCAGCCACGTGAATCCTTTATTTCCATTCACTTATCTAATTGGCTAAAGTTTCTAAGAATTGTGATATTCAATAACTATTGACACTATTTTGGTCCAACTCTTCCTCTTCTCACTCCTTCTGAAATTCAACTTATTCTACATGCTAATTGATACAAGAGTAATGGTCTTACAGTTTTCACAGACCAAGTAACATGTTACTAACCTGACACGATCTAAGCCAGATTTAAAAGGCAATCCTCCACTGAGATCTGATATGCCCTGTGGATTTACTCCAGGTATTGTCTGCAATCAGTCCCACCAAAACAAAGTGGACAAACATTATAACCCAGCAGGGAAAAAGATAAATATTAACATCCAACAGGGAGGAAGATAGTACCTGTGATCCCCACAACCTTGGAGAAGGAGGATGATCTAAACTACATGAGAATCCAAGATGATCCATACTCTGTGTTATAACAGTTTGACGATTTAGATTATGAGAAATACCCACCATTGCAGAATCCCTCCCTCGCTCTCTCAATGAACCCCTCCCCGGTCCCCTCAAAGGATCCCTCACTGGTTCCCTCAACGGATCCCTAAATTCATCCCTCAGTGGGTCTCTCAATGGATCCCTCATTATATCCTTCAGTGGGTCTCTCAATGGATCTCTCATAATATCCCTCAGTGGCTCCCACGATGGATCCCTAAGTGAATCCCTCATGGCATCCCTCGCTGGGTCCATCAATCTCACATAGGGGCTGGTCTCAGCTAATACAGAAGAACTGCTCCTTGCTCCAGGAGTGCCCGGAATGCTGGAGAAAAGATTATCTCTGAGTCTTCCAGTAATGTGGTATATTGAATCTTTCACGTTCAAAAAATCTCCCAGAATCTATTAAGAAAAAAAGGCAACGAAAAATTGTGTTGTGTTAGAGCAGGTCAGGTCAGTAAAAGGGATTTGTGGTTGAATAAAGCATTGAACAATTTTTTACTTTGAAAATCCAGAATTATAAAGAGTTATAAGGACCTCAAATCGTAGCTCTTGCATTTAATTTGAAATTCATTTTTAACCGCACCTCAAAAAAGTAAAAAGGGTGATCTTTGTAATCCTTGCACTGTAATGAATAAAAAATGAAACAATAAAGACTTCATTATACCTCTACCACATGATCAGTCCCTGGCATACACTTAGGGTTACCCTGCTCACGCCCTATTATTCGAATGCTGGTACTGGTTGCCTTACGCATTTCTGAAATTATTGTGCCTCCTTTTCCCAACAAACAGCCAACTTGATTAGGGGAAACTACGAGCCTTGCACTAACAGCAGACCCCTCGCTTGAGCCTGGATCTAGACCCTTTTCAATGATGGACTCCACAACCCTCGAGAAAACAAGCACAACAGTCTTTTGTGCAGCTGAGTACCGAGATTCTGGGTTCTGCAGGAGAAGACACCAATGCAATTAGTCAGTAGCACTACTTCCCACATGATAACCAATGCTTGAATAGGAATATGAAAAAGGGTACATAATGCCAAACCTCAGATGCAGTCACAGTGATTAGTCGCTCATTACATTCAGCCACCTTAGGTCCAATGCTTATAGCAGCACCTGTCTCGTTCTGAATAGCCGTGACTATGTTGCCACCTCTTCCAATAACACCCCCAACCCTATCATTATTACACAGAATTCGAAAAACCACTGGCTGTTGTGGTGTGCTTGTGTCCAGAGTGCTGACCCTCTCGGACTCCAACAAAAAAAGATGAGCTCTTGAAGAATAATCAATGGAGCTTTTCGCTACAGTGGGTGGCGCTACAGAATGTTGTCCTATGGTGGGCAGTACTGAAGATTGCTGTGGAAGAATTTCTACACCCACTTCAGGCAAAGAGACTCTGGAAACTGCCTCAACAGGTTTGCTGCTGATCACCCTTGTTTTATCAACCGGTTGACAATCTTGAAGGCGGCGAGAAACCGCAACAAGTCCTTTCTTTACAGCTGAAGCATTCCCTTCAATCTGTAAATATCAACCATTTCCACAAGAACAATAAATATTCATCTAACTAGTAATGAATTTGTTCCAGGATCATAATAATAGAATTCAAAGCTCAGTAATGAATCTAGAAAAAAAATCAATAAAACAAAAAAAAATCAAAACTATGAAATTAAAAACATATTATAAATTTCAATTACCTCAATCATCTCTTCATTAGAAGAAGCACACGCAGGCAATTTATCAATCAAAACCTTAACTTTACACCCACAATCTTTCCTAATCTTCTCTACTATTTTTCCTCCTTTCCCAATAACCGCCCCAATCGAACTCATCTCCGCCAACAACCTGCAAGAAACCACCCCACCAGCCACCGAATCGCTCTCCACCCCCACCTCTAATATCCTCTCAAAAACCCCAACCAATGCTTCCTGCCCCCTGGAAACCTCAATTGCACTCTCATTTCCACCAAATAACACCGCCGATTGCGTCACTGAACCAACTATCGTTATCACCCGATCCGGTGATTCGAGCGGAGCACCTTCTATCCGGATCTTAGCTCCGGTTTGCTGTTGCAAGCCTTTTATTATGTTACCGCCCTTTCCAATAACACCACCAATTCTTGACTCGTGACAGAGCAGACGGAACAAGACGTGCCCCGACGGGACGGTTGACGGAGCAGCTGAAGTAGAGGTCTGGGTTTTGGAGCGTTTGTTGGCGAAGTATCCGTTTGTGGAATTCAGGCTCGAGTCGAGCGTGATGGTGGAGTAATTGAGGGGGCGCTTTGCTGGTGGAGAGAGAAAAGGACTAAAACTGCTTGCCATTATAAATTTTCTAGAGAGAGAAAGTGCTGTCAATTTGTCTTCTCTCAGGCTAGAAGGAGCCAAGGAGGAGCTTGGAGCTAGACAGCAGAGAGGGAGAGTAAAAAGCTTGCAGCTTCCGAGGCTTCGAAGTCATTATAAATATCATTGTAAGGTCCTCTTAGTTTTAATTTGGTTATATTAAATCCTGTACTTTATATTTATTCAATTTATACCGTGATTATTAATTGATTTTCCAATAATTAAATGTTTTCTGTCCATGATTCTTAACTCTTGAATTAGGACTTTACGGATCGGATATGATTCTTAACTTTTGAAGTTCGAAGTAATTATTTTTTTTAAAATGTATTAAAAAATAATTTTTTAATATTATTACATAAAAAAAATATAAAAACAACAACAAAAATATTATTTTTAAATTAAATAAAAATAATAATAATAATAATATTTTTAAAATACAAAAACAAATAGGAACATGTGTGATACAATGTCGTGCATAAATATAGATGATGACATGGATAATTGATGAATGCGGTTTTGCTTGAGTGATGTTTGATATTAAAATAATGATTATTATTTTTTAAATATTGATATGTTTTATTTGACCAAGCTAGCCCAAACACGACTCAATCACCATTTTCAAGACCATTATAGGTAAAAAAAAATATACAATTTGTTGTTTTTTAACCTCTCCTAAATTTGTTAGAGTTTGGGATGGAGTTTTGGTGTTTGGTAACAACCAAACACCATTTCAAATGAGTGGGTCCCACCCCTTTTTTAGTCCCAAACGGCGTTTTTTGAAAAGCACCTGGGAGGTGCTTTTCAAACGCCGTTTCAAGCCAAGTTTCACCATCTACCTACAATAATATATCCGTTGAAAATCTTTACCCTTCTGACCTTTCTTTCTTCTCCGTCTGCACAAACCACATCCAAACATGCACACACATAAACAAATGACAGATATAGAAGAAACAAAATCATGTTTAGTTGAAGAGACAAGGATGAAGACATAAATCGGACATTTCCAGAACAAATAAGAAAGTACATGGAAATATATTTTCCTTGTCCCTGTTGTCTTCGTTAGTAAAGAAACGGTAAAAATCATGGGTGATGGCAAGCCGAACTCGAGGACCATGGGTCTATAGCAGAGTGCATGGCCGAGGAGGACGGGGAAGAGTTTGAGTGGTGGTGGTGGTGGTGGTGGTGGTAGGGGAAGAAGAGGGAAGAGGACGGTGGGGGAGAGGGAAGTAGAAAATGGGGTCTGGTCTCTGGTGTATTTGGCTTTGGGAGGGTGGGCGGCGCAGGTAATAGAATTGGGAAGATGGGAATGGGAATGGGAATGGATTCGGGTGGGTAGGGTTAAAAAAAATATATTTATATTCTATAATTATGTAATTATTTTAATTTTTTTTAATATAATTAAAATAATAATAATTAAACACAATTATTTTTCGTGCTTTTAAATTTGCTTTTAAAAAAATCAAAAAAATAAATCTTTAAATTAATTATTTTGATATATCAATGTCAAAATATATTTTAAAAAATAAAATAAAATTAAAAATCAGCCATTATTATAAAAATAATAATATATATATATATATATATATACCCTTTAAAGTAATTTCACAAGTTAAAAGCAGTTTGTAAAGTTTGGTAACCAAACACCAAAACTCCTTTTTCTTCAACCTTCAACTCAACCACAGTTTTAACCAAACACTTTCCATTTTTAAAAACTCCATTTTTAAAACTCCATTTTTTCAACCACAACCGCAACCGCTACCGCTCTCCCAAACAGGCCCTAAGTTCATGGTCTAAGTCATGACGCGACCATAATAAGCTAAGTTGATATGATGATCCATGCCATCAATTTCATTTCTTTCTTTTTTCCTTTTTAATTGGGCCTTGAATAAGATGAGATGTGATGAAATTTGAGATTGATTTAAAGAGTCATATAAAAATAAGAGATTAAAATAAAAATAAAAAAAAGGTATTAAGGATTTAGTGATCAAATACAAACAATGTTTAGTGAATGACAAAAAAAAGTGCATCAATGTGGTGTGTGTTAGCGACGAGTCGTCTTTGTGATTTTAATTGCCTTTTTTATATCGCATGTCTATATGTTTTCCATAAAAAATAATGGTTAGACATCGTAACTGTGTTTTAATGAAAGAAGAAAAATCAATGACTCTAGCTATAAACCTGCTCCAGTCTAATAAATTGATTTTATTTAATTTGACCATAGAAATAATGCAAAGACAACAACACATATTTTTTTAAAAAGAGTGACCATGATAATTTGAAAAAAAAAACCTTTGTTAACCTGAGGCAGCATGATAAATATGCAACCTAAGTAATAAGAAACAAACTAACTTGAGATGACATATCAAACCCGCGACCAGGATATGAAATTAATAAAGAAAAAAACAAAGAAAATCATATTTAGAAAAACAAAAACAATGTTAAACAATGAAATCATAAGAGAAAATAAACAAAAAAAAATTGACCCCATTAAATTTCAAACTCGTGACTTGTGTTATTAAACTAAAAGCATCACACATGAAATGATGAAATTAGAAAAAAAAAATATAACATAAAAGGATAAACAACAACAAAAAAATCAATTAAAAGAATGAGGATAAAAACCAAAACCAAAATAAATTAGAGGGCATTTGTTAATTTTTGATTGAAAGATGAATATATATATATATATATATATATATATATATATATATATATGGATACAATGATACTTTTACTATATTAAAATATAAATTACATTGTGTGAATAAGAATTTTATTGTACAATAATAATAATGTAAAATGAATATTTTTTTAAGACTTACTTTTAGTTATATATAATATAAATAGAACTTAATATTATAAATATATAATCTCTAAATAAAAAAGTGCTAATTAATTAGCGAGACTGATTTACAATCAACGCAACAGACCACGCAAAAGGGAAAAAAGAAAAGCAAACGTCAAAAAGTAAAAATTAAAGAATGAGAGCAACCGAAAGCTCCAACCTAGAAATAAAAATTGTTCATGAACAAAACTGATACAAAACAGATAATTGGGGGACTATTTTGTATCTATAATAAAACAATCCAAATTCAAAACCCCTAACACACTCCCACCAAAACCACCACTAACTCAGCAGCAGCAGCATCAGAAGAAGAAAAAAACCCTAGGAAATGTCGAAATTCGAGTACCCTATACTCTCCCGTACGGACATGATCTCAATCCTTGCAGAGTCACAAATCGCCGCCATAATCGAATCTGACCTGAAAAACCCAACGCCAGATTTCGTCGCCGATATCTACACCCGTCTCTTAGTCTACCTCGATCTTCTCCACGAGCAAGTCTCGTCATCGTTTCTCCTTTTCTTTTAAATAATAATAATAAATTAACTTCAGCTAGGATTGTTGAATTTTTGCAGGGAAGATGAAGGGCAAGTTGAGTTTGCAGCTTTAGAACAGCTTGAGAACCCGCATTACCATGTCGGGTCGGCCCGGATTATGAATCTTTATATTAAGGTGAAAGAGCTTATAAGAATGCTTCAATGTCCTGCTGATATTACTCTCAGAGATCTTTTGAAGCCTCAAGGAGATCGCACCCAGTTTTTTCTAAGTGCCATTCTCAATTTCTGTCTTCATAAAGACTCGAAAATGAATGAATTGAGGCCGATTGGGGAGGAACTTACGCTTCTTGACGAGCAGAGAAGAGGCTTGGAGGATAAGATTTCCCAGGTTGGGTGGTTATGATATTTTTACAGGAGGAGGTTGCAATTATTATTATTATTATTAAAGAGACTGTTTATGTTTTTTTGGGTTCATATAGTTGAATGCAGAGATCGCAGAGTATAATGATGCGAGGGAGAGTGAGTTACCTCTTGTTCAAGAGGTTGATGGGAAGGTTAAAGAATTGCGACAAAAGATTGCTGGCCTCAACAACCACCAGATGTCCCTGAGAGCTTCGTACAGGAAGTTGAAGGAGAGGAGTTCGGAAATGGATGGGGAGGTAAGGATGTTGAAAGTTGGCTGTGTGTTGTTTGTTAAGAGTAGATTTTTGTGAATTTAGAGGCTTCAATGCTCTGCGATTGATTGATGAATTGATTTGAGGCTATAATTGAAGTATAAAAGTTAACTGTGTTTAGCAGCTTGACATAACCTGTGAAGATTTGAGCTGTCCGTGCTTTGTGTGGAATGTTTAATCTTCTTTTCTATGCACTTTTCCTTACCTTAATACTCTCCTGTGCTTCGCCATGATACTATTATGCTATATCACATTGAATGATAACAAAAACATCTTTTTATGTTAATCATGTGGGTTGACACTCTTTCCTTTCATATAGTGCATCTTTTGATTTATTATTCAGATTTCAAAGGCCGAGAGGAAAATGATATCATAATATCAGTAAATCTTTTGAACATGTGTATATATGTAGGGTTACCTTACAGAGAGGTATTTATTCTGAGTGCTTAGTTGCGGGGAGTCATCATAGTGACTGTTGTTGATAGTTAAGCTTTTGTTTTGTTTTTTCAGATTTCAAGGGCTGAGTTTGACCTGGTACAAAGTGTTCAAGAAAATGCAAATTTACGTTCAAAAATTGTTCAATCACCAGATAAATTACAGGTATATTTCCTTCATATTAAAGTCCATTTATTCAAACATTGGCGCTTGAAATATCCAAAATTTAAAATGCATGCTCTAGTGAAGTTTATTTAGCTATTGGAGCCACATTCAACCGTAGAGGGATGGCCTTACTCTACATTATTATGGTGTAAAATAGTAAGGCTTGATATGATTCACTGGTTATATAAAATGGCAATCCTTGCATCGGAGGAACTTGGAGTGGCTTCAAATCATGATTTTGTAATAGATGAAAGTAGTTTCCTAAGTCACCAAATTTGTGGGAGTAGGTCTATTTCCCTCCGGATATGTGAGTTAAACTAATTTCCCAGGGAAAACTTCTCAAAGGATTAAACTCCTGCATGGAGGGGTCTGATTGCAGAAAACCTTGTCGCCCTTGTAAAGCATGGTAGACAACCTCATTTCCAGCTCCATGTATTTGCAATCTCTTTGACGGGCTAACTCCAAACCCATAAAAAAACACCTAACAGTTCTGCCCATACAGCTTCTCATTGACCCACTTTGGCAACAAACCCAGCCACCCATGCACCATTAGAATCATGCAGCAAGCCACTTGCACCTGCCCTCACCAGGCTAACATTGCTTGTTCTGTTGGTCAAACCATCCAACTTTATGAGAATTCCAACCGATAAGGTACTCCTTTATTTGATGAGATACATGGCCCAGCACGGTGGTTGTATACGCCTCCTTAATCTCATGAACAAAAGAGAAAATGTCTTTTCGAAGATTCTGAGTTACCGCTTCTTCTTTTTTTGCACTCTACACTTTGTTATTGTTTTACTCATTATTTGTATGTTTTTTCTCCCTTTTGGATCCCTTGTTGACTTACGAATAATAATACTTGCATGGGCTAAAAGAGGGTTTTGGAGGAGAAGAGACAAGTTCGAGAAGAGGCAAGGAATGCTGAAAGATTAGCAATGCAATCCTTTGAGGCCAAGACTGCTGTCCTTGAGGTTCATACAAAGGTACTTTTTCATAAACTGCTATGTTACCTTCAGGGGTTTCTAAACTTGGCTAGCCTATTGGAGTTTGCTTATTATATATTTATGAAAATGCAGTCTAATTTCATTGCATTATTTTTTATAAATATTTTTTTTTCTGGGAAGTTCTGACTTTCTAATTGTTGATATTGTGAGATTGCTCGAGGTAGACTAAAAAGTTTGATATTTCCTTTGGATAAATGATTGTGAATGGCATGAAATTTGAGCTCTATAGGCTTTGTTCAACTTCCAAATTATTTATTTCTTTTTCAAATGCTAAATGGGATGCAGTTCATGAAACTATCAGGTTTCGACCATTTATTCTCTTTGAATTTAGCATTATATTTGTTGTTGTCAAATCTATTTTACTTGAATGGTGTTCCTGTGTCTAGCCTGCTGGGTAATCAGCTACAACATTTTTTTACTGCATTCTTAGTCTTATAATCAGCTACACATAAGGTCTTACTGATATCTTTATATTCTACTCTCAGGCTCTTAAGAAAATGTCAAAGCACTTTGATCAGATGCAGGCAATCCATGAACAGGTGAGCACATGGCTACATTTTTTTCCTCTGCAATTCAGTATTCTGGTCTAACAGCTTCATTTGAGTACTCTATGACCACGAAGAGGAAAATTATATCTGATTATAATATCAATAAATATCTAATAGCGCAGATTGTCTTTTATTTTCTTTCAGCGTCCCATATAGACTTTTGAGTGCTATCTGTTTATGGTATTAATTTATGAATGGTACAACGCAACAGGCTCTGCATATTCCTAAAGCATACAATCTGTTTAGTTTGGCAATGACTGGACATAATTCCCGAATCCTCAGGATGTAATTTCCAATTTTGATAGGTAAATTCTGCCAAATCCATCGAAAAAGACTACAAGGCTTTAAAAGCTAAGCTCAGTGACGATGAACTGATGGATAAGTCACTTGATGCCAAACTGGTTGAACTACAAATGAAAGGTAGGATCATATGAAACTTGAGTTAATTTGGTGTCTTTATATTTGAATGAACACATTGGAGCTGATAGATAGCATATTCTACCTTTCCCAGCACAACAGTTGAATGAGTTAAAAAAACTTCTAGAGAAAGAAAGAGATATGAAGGGTGAGGAAGCTTCAAAAGAATATAATGCTATTAAGTCGGAAGTGGAATCCAGGAGGCATGATCTAGAGGCAAGACAAAGGAAGGTTGAATCTGTATTGACAGAGGTACATTTATACATAATGCCAAACCATCCCATATTGATATGAAGTAGTTCAATATCACGTAAGTTTCTTTTGTTTCATTAATAGGTTGATGCCATAACTTCAAGGACTAACATGGTAAAAGAATCTGGTGCTGCTGAAGTTCAAAAGCTAGTTAGCAAACGTGAAGAGATTGCTGAACAGGTGAACTGCCTTCGATTCCATTCACGAATTTCTGTGTGCTTGCTTGTTATCGAATTAATATGAACAATTTGCTCAAATTGACTAGGAACTGATTTCTTTTTGTGATTGCTAAACTGAATTTGTGTCTATGCTTTTGCTGGGTTGGATGCAGTTTCAAAAATATAAGAACTCCATAGAGCCTTTGCTGCAGTTGCCTAACAGTTGGAGTTGAAATGGCTGTGCTCATAACATCAGCTTTCCTGTACTAAATGAAGTCTGAGGTTTGCTATTCTCTATTAAGGTCAATCCTTGTAGAGAGTCTTTTGGTGTTCCTTTTGTCAGTTTTATTGCCAGTGAAATTATGCCATGCTCAGTCTTGATTTCTAGCTACTTCTCTCATAGAACCCGCTTCTGGGAGTGAAGCGAGATTTCTTACGTGAATTTCAGCTTTGTTTTTTATCTGAATCTGGTTCAAGGGCTGGCGAAGGTGTATTTGATGTTTGTAGTATGATAGAAGATGCCTGTTTTTGCCCAGAATTTCTGCTTTGCGTTTATGGCCAGCCAAGATTTTTATAGTTATGTTTTTTTTTTGCGTTCTTACAGCCTACCTGCAAAGCTTTCTGTAAAAGCCTATTTTCGTAATTAACCTAATGATCTCATGAACCAGAAAAAAAAAAAAAAAAAAAAACTTTCAAAGGAACAGAATGGGCTGGCCTGATAGACACGACGGCTCTGTGATTCCAATCAAATAAATTTAGGATGTTTTGTCATTGTGTTTTAAAAATATTTATGATGTTTTTTATATTTTTAAATAATGTTTCAGTATTTTTATATTATTTTCATGTGTTGATATCAAAAATGATTTTTTTAAAAATAAAAAAAATATCATATAATATTTCTGAATGAAAATTACTTTAAAAAATAACCTTAACTACACTCATAAATAGATATTTATTTTAATTATCACAGTGTAGAGTGTTTTCATATGAAATTATATTAATATATATTTTTTAATTGTTAATATTAACATATTGAAAAACATCAATTTAATATTAAATCCATGTTAAATAAACTTTTAAAATACACTAAAATACACATGGAAACACAATGCGAGACAACCATATGGATACACAGATTAAGTTTGATCTTCGAAGGGCAACCAAAACTATAAACTCATCTACTATTTGAATATAACAACGTAAGTGATTTTATATCTTTTTTAAATATATAGTTGTTGACAAGAGCAAGTAATTTCATGTCTGCATCCCTTTAAAATTTTCCCTTAGTATGAATCAAGATAAGATTTAGTGATAGTTTTAAGAGTGTGATTAAATTTATTTTTAAAGTGTTTTTTGTTTAAAAATATATTAAAATAATGTGTTTTTATTTTTAAAAAAATATTTTTAATATCGGTACATTAAAATAACCTAAAAATACTAAAAAATAAATTAATTTAAAGTAAAAAATAAATTTTAGTTATTTTTTTTTCAAATATACTTTTAAAATGTAGTGTCAAACACCCTCTTAAAATATTCATGAAATTGATTTTTAGGCATGCGTGTTGCATGTGACTTATTTAAGTTTCGGTGAGTATTATTATAGTAATTACTCCTTATTCATCAATTATGCTAAAAAAATATCTACAACTTAATTTTTTTTCTTCTAAAAAATGAATTATTCAAAATCTTATAGAAATGATGGAGGTATTTTTTTTTCAGGTTAAGATGATTGCTGATAAGTATATTCAAGGTTTTGTTTTGCATTGAGCATACTATAAAAATCGAGAGCCGTAATCTATAAAATATGTAAATGAAGAAAAACGTTTTTCTATGGTGGATTGAGAAAAAAAGAAACGAGGATTATATGGTGTTTTGATGTACACCTCAAATGAAAGGTTATATTATAATTGTGTTAAAAAAATAGTTCCACAAAAATAAAAAATAAAAACTATATAAAAGAGCCTATTAAATATGTTATATGGCAAACACAAGATTAAATATTAAAAAAAAATAATACAGAAAAAACAGCATAGTAAGAAAAATGAAAAGATATCATATAAATAATTTAAAGATATTATAATTAATCAAATTGAATTTGTGTTTTTATTTATATACAGTTATACATTACATATAATTAAGTATAGCCGTGGTTGGAGGAACCACTATAACTCAGTAAGCCTGCGGCCACTCTTGCGTTTAGGTTTGGAAATTGTTGGCAGGAGTGACTGATTAAGAGGGTGTTTGGAATTATTTTTTTACTATTATTATTAAAAAATGATTTGTTTTGTTTTAAATCATTTTTTTAGTATTTTTTATCGTTTTCGTATGATAATAAATTAAAAAAATATTTTAATGTATTTTAATATTTTAATGTATGATTAAAATACAATCCTAACCACCCTATAGAGATTCCTTAGTCGGCCCATTTGCTGCTTAACCATAGGTAGATAGTATTATTAAATTTGTCCCAATTAGATGGATAAACCCTGTAAAATTCATCAAGCTAATAAATTTTTAATCAATTGATTAACCTACAACCTTGTTAATCCTTTTAAAATTAGATTTAATATAATTTTCTAAACATTGTTTTAGTTTATTTAATTGTTTTAAACAATATACTTTAAATTAACTCATTAACCTACATCATCCTTGAATTGGGCCTTGGTTGGATTAGGGTTCAATAACTTCGGCTGGAGGAGGGCTTGGTATGATATTTTATGATATGATAAGAAAGCTGATAATAATACTTTTGAAACTCAGTTGGAAGGGCATGCACGCTTTTGTTTATCTAAATCAATACATTTTTGACTTTTCTCCTAATGATACCAGGCAATCTATGGACACTTGCACTAGGATTTGACATAATTGTCGATTTCATTCTCTTTCGATTAAAATAGTCGAAATATTTTGTATTTTTTTTTTATAAAAAAAATAATATTATTTTTATTTTAGCTTAAGTTCTGGCCAATTCAAGATTTTTTTGGCCAAATACTAGTCAAAATATATTGGTTTCGTTTCATCTGTTCCGTTTAAGTCAAATAGTGTTTTTTTTTTAAATAATGAATAATTTTACAATATTAATCATATATCTTAGTCTGACCGTTAGATTGAGATAAAATTTTATGAGAAGTCTTTTGACAAATTTATATATATTATGATACAATTTCAGAGCAATAAGAGAATGTAATAATCTTGCGAGATTGATGATGACATTCTCGTAATATTATACATGTTTATAATTTTATTCTGAAAAATCATTTTATTGTGTTTTTTTTAAATTAAATCACACAATTCTAAATAATTTTATTTTTGGATTTGAACTATATTTTTTGAATAAATATATATATATAATCCTGAAACGGCACGCCGAAACACTCCAAAACCAAAACATTCTATTCTAATAAAAAAAAAAAATCAACCGAATCAACATTCAATACTTTGAATATGACATGAAGTACAAATTCTACTGTCCAAAATGTCTACATATGTCATAACTTTGTAGGTCAAAGAAAGATTCATTCATTTCACTTTTGTTCTTGCTTTTGTGGCAGTGAAGAAAAAGATGCCGACCCAGACTGTTGATCTTCTGAAAAATGAACTGCCTCTTGAGCAGGAGTCTGTGGTTTTGGCTGAAGATGTTGTGAATGGTCTTGTTCTTGTGGATATCATCAATGGTTTTTGCTCTGTCGGTGCTGGAAATCTGGTAACTGAATCTCTCTGTTCTTGACCATATACATATTCTCATGGCTCGATCACTAGGTGCCTTGTATCTTTTTTCTTGCTGTGCGTGTTTAAACTAGACTAGGTATACAGCAATCTCTTTTTTCACTGAATAGATACCATTTTTTTATAGCATGAATGACAGTTGAAAGTTGAAACTATACAATCAAATCAAGAAAGATGAGATTCATTGTCATGGAGTTTAGTTGGTGGTTAGACATGCATGGATCTATCCTTTTTTATCAGACCTCTCTGTAATACGAGGGTTATGCCTGTGACTGTCCATAATATGGTCAGGATTCCATATATCTGTTCAAGAACACCAAAAAAGATAAACCCCTTGAACGAGGAATTCATTTTCTGTGCTGGTGTGAAGTGAATCTGGTAGTTGATAAAAACATGCTGTCTCAAAGCATAGATGTTTTTGAAAAATGATCTTCCTTTCGAGCAAGAGTCTGCGGTTTTTCCTGGGGATGATGTAGCTGTTCTTGCTATTGTCATCAATGGAGTACTGGTGCTGGAAATCTGGGGTAGTTTACACATTTTTAATCTAATTGGTTTACATATCTGGTTTACAGGCTCCAAGAGAACCCAACAGGCAGATTACAGGAATGATCAACGAATCAGCAAGGTTGGCCAGGCTGTTCTGTGACAAGAAACTGCCTGTTCTGGCATTCCTTGATTCTCATCAACCTAACAAGCCTGAGGAACCCTACCCCCCTCATTGTATTGCTGGCACGGAAGAATCCAAGCTGGTTCCTGGTATTTATAGTTTCTCTCCATACTTTTTCTTTCCAATAATCAAGAATTAATTTCCAGGAGTCTGGGAGCATTTGCTTTCCTCTGGTTCCTTGGAAAAGATCTGAAGTTATGTATGCTGCTCTGTTCCATAAAATACAGCACTGCAATGGATAGAGAATGAACCGAATGTCACAGTCCGACGCAAAGATTGCTTTGATGGATATCTGGGCTCAGTCGAGGCTGATGGCTCCAATGTTTTCGTGGATTGGGTGAAGAACAATCAGATAAAAGCTGTAAGTTTCATTCTGATCACAATGAACACAAACAAAACCTCAAGAGATTGCATGCAACTAATGCGATCTGTTCAATGCAGATATTGGTGGTGGGCATATGCACAGACATCTGTGTGCTGGATTTTGTCTGCTCAACATTATCTGCCAGAAACCGAGGATTTCTGACCCCCATGGAGAATGTAATAGTGTATTCCCGCGGCTGTGCTACCTTCGATGTTCCTCTTCATGTTGCAAGAAACACCAAAGGTGCTTTAGCTCATCCCCAGGTAATGAGCATTTTGTTTCTCCATCAAGGATACTTGAAAATTCCATTAACATAGAAGATCTCAAGAAATATCTCATCTAAAAGATTAACTGTTAGGTGGGGTTCCAGGATATGATTTATATTATTATTTAACGCACTCCTTCAAGTGAGAGCTCTTTGATCTTGAAACGTGCATTATCTTGTGCTTGATTTTTATCAAATAGAATGAGAGTGGTGAGATTCAAAAACTTAAGTTGTTAAATGAGTCAGAAAATAATTTATATTATTCTCTAACACATTCTTCAAGTGTGAAAGTCCTTTGAGCTTGAAACTAGCTCACAGACCCTACACTACCTTGTGCTTGATTTTAATCAAATAGAATAAAAGTAGTAAGATTCGAACTTGTGATCGATAAGTCAATAAAATTCAGATATCACCAAGGTAGTCAAAATCGCGAGTCAACTCGCAAAATCGTACGATTTTGCGAGTTGGCTCTGAAAACCTGGTTGGACCGGAAAGAAAAATCGAAACCGGTCAAACTCGGTCAAACTCGTAGAAAAATCGTTCAAAATCGTAGAAAAATCGTAAAAAATCGTAGAAAAATCGTAGAATAATAATAATAATAATAAATAATATTATTTAATTATATTTAAATTCATTTTTTAAATTTAAATATAATTAAAAATAATAATTTTTGTACGGACATTTTACGATCTTTCTACGATTTTACGATCCGATCTTACGATCCGATTTTTCGGAGCCCTTTCCGATCCGTGTCAAAATCTCGATTTTGACTGCCTTGAATATCACGTTAAGAAATCATCTTATCTAAAAACTTAAGTTGTTAAATGAGATTACAGAATATAATTTATATTATTTTCTAACCGAAGAAACCATTAACCAGTCCTCACTCTCAATTTATTTTTATTTTTTATATTTATTTTTGCAGGAGCTGATGCATCATGTAGGCCTTTACATGGCAAAAGAAAGGGGAGCCGTAATAGCGAACGAGGTGTCACTGGCTACACCAAAGAAACCATGAATCCCCATCACCTTACTTCTGCCTGTATTTCTTCTACATAAGATAACAATACATGTACTCTTATTGTATGTTTGGCATTATAATATAAAATATTTGAAAATAATTTTTATTTATTTATTAAACCAACACATCAAAACACCAAAAAGAGATCTAATGTTATTTTTTCTAGAAAAAAAAAACATTTTTAAAAAAATCTAAAAGCAGAAACGCACCTTCAATCTCTACTTCTCTTCTTTGTTGAGAGGGCCAGATCATAATCAATGGCTCAAACGCAATAACTTTCCTACCATTCAGAATTCCATACATATTCAAATTGCTACTCAACAGAGAGGTCTCCCTAATTTTCCAGGGGTTTCAGAATTCTTTACGAGAACACTTACTTTTAAAAGTAAAGCTGCTTAACTTTTTAAAGCAAGCATGCAATCGATTTCCAGATTTGCGGAAAAACCTGACAGCAGCATGGTAACCAATCAAAATACAAAATAACTGGTTGAAGTTGCATTTTTATCAATTTCTTGTTGAAGTGAAAAAAAGAGATGTACAGAGAAATCACTTGATGGTAAACAAGCCGTGCCATCAAACTCGGCATAACGTGATGGTAAAAATCTTGAGATTTGTTTTTATTTTTTAAAAACCCGAAACAATTAGAGTTTTATGTTCTAGAAAATACTTGATGGTAAACAAGTCATAGTATAAACCTGGAACAACCAAAGTTTTACTCGATAGAAAACACTTAATAATGGCTCTCCTCGAATAAAAAACGGGTAAACAAGCTCGTTCAAAATGTAAAAAGCTTGCCCGACAACTGCTCTATAAAATAAGCCATCCCCAAGCCTGGAATGCTCTCGTGTGAGACCCGTTCGTAACTCATGAACAAAAAAATCTTTCCAACAACAGTGTTTCTTGCATCTAATCCAAGACAGAATAACTTTTACACACACGATCTGAATCAATGTTTTACTTTAAAATTTTATAATTTACATTTTAATGAGTCAAAGTGGTTGTTTAATGACATCTAAATCTCTTTCTAGAGGAGATTTTGATCCGAAGACTTGCTCATTTAGAAGAAAAAAAACTCCAATTTATCATCCTTTTCTATTTATAACTGACATTTACCATTTCCTTGATTTTTCTTCCTTGGGCATAAGAACAAAGCATCACTGCATTTTATTAATGTGTAAGATAGTTAAATAAATAGTTCTTAAACCTAACTTAGCTTAATAGATTATCTTGAAAAATTGAGCAAGTCTTCGGATCAAAAAGAGAGAGCATCCTTTCAGTCATTTGAAAGCACCAGACAACAGTTAAAAGAGTTTTTTTTTCATAATCCCAACTAATTTAATTGTCTATTCACAGCCATTTATGAGCAATCTCAGCCATCCATGCTGGTTCTTGTTCTCATCATCAGTCCCAAAAGGGTTTGTTCAATGTCTTTTATTGTCATTCAATCCTTAGTTCATCAACAGATAAAAGTTATCTTAATATTTACAAACATGGATTCCTTATTTCAGATGATGATTTAAGATGCAATCTAGCTACAGCGTGTATTTTTCACAGATTGCAAGTTTGATAAACTCCTGCGAGTTACAGAGACTTCTTATGTAACAGGGGATCAGAGATGACTTGGGGCTCGAAGTCTGGCTTCAAGTAGCGGGCAAGCAAGTCCGCGTATAACTCATACCGCGCAGTCATCCGAAATCCCCACTTGTCTTTCAGCTGCCTACAGAGGTTTAGATCCATGTCTGAGATCAATAATCCATCCTTGTAACGTGAGAGGGAGGGTGTGCAAGAAGCATCTGGAGCTGAAAAATGACTAGACCCGTAGAAATGCCCAAAATCTGCATGTTGTGGCTTCCCGTCGCCGGAAGTAAATGGATTAGGGAATGTCTCAGTTCCAACACGATTGATTGACCCAACAAAGTAGCTGTTTGCTATGGCAGCATTACGAGCCTGTAAAACCGTAAGTAATATGTCATTGACCAGCTATAAGCAATATGTTGACTTTTGAAAGTTCAATTTATCCAACATTAACAAAAACTCGAACTATCAAACACATTCTAAGCATGAAACACAGCAAACTAGTATTAACCTCAATAGGCCACATTGGTTCACTGAGTTCACCAACAGTTGCAGAAGGATTGAAAACAATCTCTGCACCATTCAGGCCAAATGCTAACCAGTTCATTGGATGGTGCCTCCCATAACATATATTGACAGCAATCTTTCCAAAAGCCGTCTCAAACACAGGATGCCCGGTATTTCCTTCCATGTAATACGTGCTTTCATTGAAATCACCGACTCTAGGTATATGGTTCTGTAAAATGCAAAATCATAATGTTTTGAAAAAAAAAAAAAACTAGAACAACATAACACAGAAACAAATAGCATGTGAATTACCTTCCGATGCTTGCCAATTATGTTTCCGTGATTTCCAATTATAATAGCAGTGTTCCAGAGAGTCTCTCCATGATTAACATCTCTCTCAAGAATTGGACTTATAATGACCATGTTGTATTTCCGTGCATATTCCTGAAGAAACCGTGTTGATTCCCCATCAACAGGCTCTGCAAATTCACACCACCTCTTCTCCCGGGTACAAAATGCAAATGGCATCATCCATGCTTCCTGGATTATAATTACATGAGTAATAGCATCATATTTTTTAGAATGCAAGTGACAATAATCATCAGAATCAATTTAAACCTCATGTCTCAACTTACCTGTAAGCATAATATGTTGACTCCTGAAGCACCTGCAGAATCAATGATTGGCTTCAATTTCTGAAAGATAGCTCTTTTTTGGTCCAGTAAGGGAGCAGTTGTTGGAAGAGCTACAGAGTTCTGAATGAGACCCACCCTGACTACTTGAGGTTCTCTCAAAAACTCCTTGTCAGCATCAAAGGAAAAGGCCTGAAAATTTTGATGATTTAAGTTTCAGAAAAAATCAAGAACCTAGCATCAAAGATTTAAAGATCCCATATTAGAACGGGAAGAAAACCCAAGTGACAGTTCAAGCATTGAACTGATCATCTGTCCCATCCAAACAAGCGAGGCCTATACAAAGTGTTAGCTCCAAAATACCAGCATGACCATTTCTAGCACGGTTGTTTTGGACCAAGAACTAAATCATCTATTCTAACCATCTACGTGAAGCCCAAAGACAAATTATATATATATATATATTGAACAAGCAACTTCATTATTCAAAAAGATCCACCACTGACTGCTACAACAAAAGGTGGGACAAGCACCTACCTGGAGGTCAAAATCATGTTTCGAAGAGAGGGCTTTTGCAGCTTCAGGGAGAGGAATAAGCTCGAGAGGTTTTCCACAATTCAGTCCAATAAGCAAGCGACTGACTTCCTGAAACATACGTATCAAACATCATAAGATTTCCAGTCAAATGATTCACAAGTTTCTAACAATTAGTCAATAAATCAACATGGAATTCAAATGTAATCAAACTCCATAAAATCATAACGTAAATAATCACACAAGTGACAGAATTCATCCCCTCTCCAGAAAAAAAGGGTAAATCCTCTTCTATATCCATGAAGTTTCGATCTTTGCAGTTACAGCCTCAGTTAAACAGAGAAATAAACAGTCCTCACAAACAACTATATAAAATCAGTGAAAGATGAGAGATTTATTTATCAAACCCATCAAAATCTTCTAATCCACCCAAGATATAACCACCCCAGATAGGCTAATCAGTAAACTAACTAAAACCCATCAAAAACTGCTCAAACTTCAATAAGAAAACCCAAAAAAGAGAAGGAAAAACAGAGAGAGGAAAAGTTACCTTGTATAGATGAGGCTTGAGATTGACACTTAGAAGGTGGTGAAGGGACTCATACCCACAAATTGAACCATCTTTAGTGCTTGAGCTCTCTTCCAAATTGCCATTTTGTGCTGCAATCTCTTCTTCATTTTTGTCCATCTTGATGATGTTTTTCTTTGTGATTATGTGGTGGTGGAAATAGAGTTCTTACGGCATATGCAATTATGCATGTGTGTATGAGTCAGACAGGAAATTATGGATTTCTTTTGAATATTAAAGCTTTCGTTAGCTAAGGTTTGATTGGATTTTTGGAAGGCTTGCATGTGTAAGCATTTGTCTGTTTCAAGAAATGATTTGGGTTGGTGAAGAATATATGATTTAGTATTGGGAGTAAGTGGTGAGCAAACCTCAAATAATCCCACAGCTATAAATAGATTCCCAATATAGTATCTAAACTATTGATTTATTCAATCAGGTCCTCATACTATAAGAGATAAAATAAAACAAATCTCCTCTTTTTGATAATAAATGCTAACATTTTTGTCAAAAAAAAATGTAATTCAAATAAAAAAAATATGCTTGGACAAGATAGTTTGTTAAAGTGGTGGCTACGTGTAAAATATTTTTCTTATTTGCTTAGAATTAGAAAATAAGTTAAAGTAAAAGGTTTTACAATCAAATTAAGATTTTAAAACAAAAAGGAATAAAGTTTTTTAAATCAGTAGTTGTGTAAAAAATATTTCCTTAATAAATATTTATATAGTGAAACAAAAATTATATATGTAATCTCCACTCTCTTTCTCTCTCCCCTTGACTCACTCTTTGTAGATTTTAAATTTCTTATCACAAGAAATCTTAAAGAGAGACTTTTCTTTTTCTACATCATGATATATTTGTGTTTAATATATTTTTCTATTAATAATTATTTACTTAAATTATCGATAAATAAATCACAAGAGCTTGAGTTTGCAATCAAAGAAAGAAATCAATGAAATAAAAAGCATGCTTTTGGATTCCAAGAAAATTGACAGAGGAATGTTTAATCCCTTGGGAGCCTAATTGAAAAGATTGATAGTTTGTGGAGTGAAGTGAACTCTAGTAGATACTTGGGCGACTAATATGAGGCTGGCCTCTACATTCTCTTTGGATTTCCCCCCCCTGTAGCCGGCCCGACATACCATGTGCCCTTCTGTGGAATGCGGCCCGAAGTTAATCGGGCCACAAAGAGCCCACCCATTCCACCGTGAAAAATCTCACTGACACGTGTCAGTCGCATATTACTGAGCCGACGCTCGTCGATCTGCCGCCACTTTCCCTTGCTTTCTTGACCAACGGCCGAAAGATAAGAAGAGAATACCGCGAAGAATTTAGATTTGGCCAGAAGTTAATCGGGTCACAAAGAGCCCATCAAATCAACCGTGAAAAATCTCACTGGCACGTGTCAGTCACATATTATTGAGCCGACAGTCGTCGATCTGCCGCCATTTACCCTTACTTGAGAGCAACGGCCGAAAGATCAGAAGAGAATCCCGCTCGAGAGCTAGAAGACATACAAAAAAACGTATTTTTCTCCATCCACCTAGACCCGTTTCGATTCAGCTTCAATGGAGAGAAACGAAGAGACAGTTCCTTTGCCTCCGTCTCCTCGAGAATCATCAAGCTCATTACGAGCTCGATCCGGACCGGACCTCCTGCTAGTCATTTGTAGGTGTTTCAGAGTTGTGACTGCACTTACCGCCATTCTTTGTATTGCCGTCAACCTTATCTCTGCCATTCGATCCTTCACAGACGGATCCGATGTAAGACTATCTTTACATATGCATAGGTGAGAGTGTGTGTGAGGTGTTGATTGCTGATTGGTTGTTGTTTTGTGAAGGTTTTTAATGGAATATTCAGGTGTTATGCGGTGATTGTTGCGCTTATTGTGGTGTTTGCCGAGACTGAGTGGGAATTTATGACCAAGTTCTGGAAGGTCCCGTTGTTGTTGTTGTTTTGATTTAAATTTTATATCTTGCTCGTGTGTTTAATCTGTGAAAATAGGAGTTTGGTGATGAGTTGTTTGACATTTTCACCTGTTTTAATTTATTGAATCGAGTTTCATTAATTTATGATTAATTAATTATTTTACTTTGATATATTATTATGCTGGGATTTGTGAAAATGTTAACTGTTTTATTTAATTAATATTCTGCAGGTACTGGAGTATTGGGTTGGTAGGGGCATGCTGCAAATCTTGTAAGTCATTTGTTTCGACGAGTACGGCAACGTTACACAGGTTGCGTAGAGTCGTAGGGTTTAAGATTATGGTTTTTCTTTTTGCAGTGTTGCGGTAATGACGAGAGCTTTCCCTGACTATTCTCAAAAGCGGAAGCAGTTTGTTGTCCTAGAAAATGTAGCAAGTTATATGCTCCTTGCTTGTGGTGTAGTTTATGTTGTTTTGGTAAGATGATAGATGGATCGGGGGGCTTCGGTTTAAATTGATTTTTGTTGAGTACAATAACTAACTTCTTAATCCAATGGGGTGTTGCTCTTGATTGTTCTTCCATTTTCCAGGGAATTCTGTGCATTGGGTGTCTCAAACGGTCTCTTCAGCAGAAAAAAACCACGAGGGAGCAGGCCATCAAGGATCTGGAGGTGAGCTGTGTATTGCTGTAGTTCTTGAAATGATGATTGGTTGCGAATGTTTATATGAGGTTCTTGTTTTGCAATTTACTCCAAGCCTGTATGTGTATGTTACTCCTCCAAGTTATGCATTTAAGTTTTATCCGTGCCATCGCTTTTTGGAGGTCAAGTTATGATATGAAATTTTAGCGAAAAAAGGAACATGGGGTCTATAAGATCCCTACAGGCATCTTTGTTTGCTTACAATGCGTGCAAGAAGAGAAATATATCACAGCTCCTCTGAGAGATGAAATGGATCAAAATTTTGTTGCTTTTCTAAAAACTTGAAGTGCCACAAGCAGTGAGAGCTTGTCACAATAATGCTGCTGAAAAGGTTTGATGTACCCCAATCAAACCTGTAAATAAACAGACTTCCATGATCAGTTATGTAAGTCGTCAGGATGTATTAAAATCAGACAAGGGTGAAAATGCAAGGCAATAAGATTCTCAATTTGTTTTTTCTGAGAGTATGCAGTTGGTTTTTTCTTAAATCAAATGGTGTTCTTTTGTCAGTGATTTATTGAGATCTGTCTATTGTTTTACAAATAATGATTGTTACTCAGATATTCCTCTATTAACAAGCTTGGATTAACGATCACAGGAATTAGAGCGGAAGAGGGAGGAACTTCAGCAATCACTTGTTGCAGAACGGGCTTGATGCAATTTATGTCAGTGTCGTGGTTCAGATAACCAAACACTAGGTGAATCTCATGTTTGTCTGCTATAGTTGTCTCCAAATCTGACTCAGTTGATTGTTTTTAGAACAATACATTCCACATGAGCTTATTTGTAAATTCTCTGTACTCTGAGTCCAAAGCCATGTGTCTGGTTCTTTTTTTAGTCTCTCTACAGTTATTTCCACTTTGATTTCCGTTTTGTTACTCTGAATGGCGTTTAATAAAATCAGTTGCAGCCTCCGAGCTTGTATGTCTGAGAATTTTTGTTATTCTTCATCTGGTTCTTTGCCAGATACACTCTTGAATGTTGTCGTCCATACCATAGTTGTAAAACCCGACCTGACTTGGCTGGTCAACCCCATGACCTGGAATCTGGTTCAGCTCGGGTTTTTATTTCAAAATGTTTTTTTTTTTTACTAAAATGATGTTAAAAAACCCAAAATATTCTTTTTTTTCGAAAAAAAAATAAACGAAAAGAACATAGCTTGGGTTGATTTGTAGTTAACCTTGATCTGCAACCTGAGCCTAGCTTAACCTCTAGGAAATTATGTTGAGGCCAGTTATCCAAAAAGTTTTAACATGGTTCCATCCTTAAAACTAGAATTTGCAGAGGTTTCTCTTAAACTGTACTCAACAAACTTTATAGAAGGGGCCATGTATCTCATGATTTCGAGTTTTCTTCTAAATTTATCCAACTTTTTTGCACTGTTTACAAAACTAATCTACTCTTTAGAAGCTGAAAATTGGTAATTGGTGGACTTGCTACTTGAAGATGGAGATCCAATGATGCTGAGCAGTGACTGCTAGCCATGGACAACATCGATTCCTTCTCTCTGCATCTCTAGTGGCCTGCTGCTTGATCAAAGCAATCGCATATTCCACTAGACCCGCATCACACTGCAACGTGAGAGTTCCATTGCCAGGCAATCCCGACTCCTCTTCTGCCAGTTCAAGTAGATCTCTGAGAATTGCATTGTTAAGATAATCTGAAGGAAGCAAAAACCGTTTCTGATCTGCAGAGTACACAGCAAAATGGCCCTTTTCAGCTGTAGATGATGTCAATAAATCATTTCATCTAAGAATTTAAATTGTTAGGTGAGACTCTATAATATGATTTATATTATTTTCTAGCACGTCTCCTCGAGAAAAACCTTTGGACTTGAAACTTTTACGGGCCCACACTACATTGTGTTTTTTTTTTTTCTTTGAAGGTGGTAAAATTCGAACTCGTAACAACCGGGTCAATAAAGTTCTAATATCATGTCAATGAACTATCTCACCTAAAATATTAAATTATTAAGTGAAGTTACATAATATGATTTATATTATTCTTGCTGCTGCTCGTGTCTGTTTGTGGCAGTGCGATTCTTTTTCGCCTTGTAGCAGCCATCTTCTGCCATTTGCTTGCCAATCTGATCAGCTTCTTGGCACCGATCATCTTGTTACTCTGAAAGATTGCTCGTGTGCTTGCTTAAAACGTTAGCTGAGGTGGGAACGTACAACCAAGATGTATTCTTTGGAGGATCTTTAAGAACAAAAAACAGAAAAGAACCCTAAGTTGCTGCAATTCAAGTGTTCTGGTCACTAATGACAGAGATGGGTGGTTCAAGTTCATTCGCCACCTATCTAATGCTCGCATCGGCCGGCCCTCCGTCTTCTAACGGCCGGAAACCACCATGGCACAAATATTGAGAGGCTTACCATAAGCACGTAGAGTTCATTATTACATATTTTTTATTATATTTACTTGGGTTTTTTTTTTATCTCATCCAGTCCTGCATTTCGACACAGCAGGAACCCAGGTTATGAATTCGTTTTTCTACAGAACCATCTGCTATTTGACAGGCTTGGTGCTAAGACTAAAATCAACTGAACCTTTCGTCCTCTCTGTTTCACATGATGCAATTCTTTATGAGGGTAAGAATTCGACAAGAAAATGTTACCTAATTTCATATTTAAAAGAAAATTATTTATTGGTATGGATACAAGATGTCTATAGCATGATTGATAATACAGAATATTAATTGCAATGTTTAGAAATATTTAATTACCAAAAATATATTAAGGGGATTATTGTATCAACTTTTCTTTACAGTATAAGTGTTTGTTTGACACTGCGTTTCAAAAATATTTTATATTTTAAATTTAGTTTTTTTTTTTGTATTTTTAGATTATTTTGATGTGTTGATATCAAAAATAAATTTTAAATAATAAAAAATATTATTTTAATATTTTCTTTTTTGAAAAGTAATCTAGTTCAAACTCCAAAACAGACTCTAAATCTGATATATTTAGAAATATATAATTAAGGAAACAAACATGGAATTTTATAAGGAAAATGTGATTTGTCAAAAATGAAAAGATAAAAAAATTCTTGGACAGAAAAATAAAAAAGAATATAAATCTCACATGAAGAAATACACAGGCTAATGATACTGTCATCCGGTCTCCAACGCCGGTACTACATTTATATTTATTCTTAGGAAAAAAGAAAAAAGAAAAAAAAAAAAAAGAGAAGAAAGGGAGAACTGAGAAGAAGAGTTAAAAGCGACGTGCATAGAAGACTGAAAGTTGTGGAATAATTCCAATTACAGAAAATTCACGTGCTCAAACGTAGGGATGCTACCAAATTATCTGTGTAATTAAAAAAAAAAACAAATTAATTTAAATTAATTAATTAATTTTTAAATTATTTTGTGTGCTAATATCAGAAATTATTTTTTAAAATAAATAAATAAAATTATTTTAATATATTTCCAAAAAAAAATACTATAAAAAAAACTTCACTATACTCCTATAAATATTTATAGGTGGCTAAGACATGAATGGTTCTCGTTAATTTAACAATTTATTTGCTAAACTCAATGGTCTCTATTTATTTATTTATTTATTCACTTCAACATCCACGTGGACCATGGCTCACACAAAACATTCGTCCAGTCTGATACTCCACACACACGCACGCGCACACGCACACGCACACATATATTTTAATCTGGAAATACTTATATTAAATTTGCATTGAAATTACATATGTGGGTTAGCCATTGTTCACGATGATTATACGAGTCTTTATATTTTAATACAAAGTTTGAATTTTATTTAAATATGAAAATTCTAATTTTGTATAAATATTTCCAGATTAAAATATATGTTTATATAAACTCCCAAATCAACCTAAAAAAGTTATGAAACCTAGAAATAAAAGAAAATAAATAAAAGTCTTCCATAAAGTAGGAAAAACAAAATTATGAATCTCAATATTTGATTTATTAAATATGGATGAAAAATAAAAAAAAAACTATAGAGTAAAATATTTTTTTAAACTAACCCGAAACAATAACTAGAAAAGAAAAACTTTCCTAAATTAATTTCATATCAGTCTCTCTATGTAAGAGAGAACTTGTCATTGAATTCAAATTGTTCTTACCCTAATCTTGCGGTTTTCTGATTAAAAAATTTAAGTCGTTTACATGCTTAATCTTTCCATTAGAGGCATCATGTTCCTCAACAACATGTTCATTCTTCCTAACAACCAAGCCAATCTTAGAATTAGAAAAAAAAATACTAAAAAATAATAAAAAACACAATAAAATAAAATATTTTTCTAAATTAAATAGGAAAAGATTAATTTTTTTTTTTTTTACAATAACATCCTTTGAAACACATATTTAATGTTATTATTAACCTCTATGAAGTTAACAAACCCTAAGCACTAATCTTTAAACTTTTTTTCTTCTTAAAAAAGACTTATTTTTCAATTTCAATTATTCATGAATGATTCTGATCAATATTTGTGATTTTTTTATTATTATTATATGATGGTTTAAAAGATTGACACAAAGGGAATTTAAATCCAAAAATTATTGTTATTGTTTAATAACTTTGTAAGTTTGGAGAAAAGAAACTAATTAAAAATATATTTGAATAAAAAAGGAATTGGCTAAGAAAAAAATAAAAACTCAATAGATAAATAATATAAATTAATAAATATATTATTAGAGCAGGGATTCAGAGATTCAGATGTGTTTTTCTTAATTTTTATTATCTTTGATATTAATATGTTAAAATAATTTAAAAATATAAAAAAATAAATTTAAAATATTTTTTTTTTGAAAACAAATGAAAACTTTTGAAAGGGTCGAGGAAACAAAATGATTAATTAAGAAAGTCTATTTATTTATTTTATTATTTAGCTGTAGCTCGTTCTGTTCTTAATGGACTTTCTTCTTGTTCCAAGAACAACGTTGTCTACGACAGGCAAAAAATAATGGAGACTAAATCTAAAATCAACGAGGATTGTTGAGCCTCCTTCTCACAAATGAAATAAATATACAGAAAAGATGGAAATTCTGGCTGCTTCTGAATTCGTCGGTCAAGTTTGGCTTGTCATGCCGGCTGAAGTTGATTGCTCTAACTTTCCTGGCTTGACCACTACTGTAAAACCATGGAATCACTCTCTCTCTCCTCTTTCTCTCTCTCTCTCTCTCTCTCTATATATATATATGGATGTGGGATGGAGTGCAGAAGCAGAAGATATTCCATCCCGTAGCCAAGGAAATGGAAGACGCCACGATGTACTTGATTCTTGCCATTTCCTTTGTTACTGTTGCTCTCAATTTCTTGATGCGATCAAGAAATCAACAGTTCAAGAATCTACCTCCAAGCCCGTTTGCTCTTCCAATCATCGGCCATCTCCATCTCATGAAACAACCTATCTACCAAACCATCCACAACCTCTCACAAAGATATGGCCCGATCATGTCGCTGAGATTCGGTTCCCGCTTCGTGATCATTGTGAATTCACCGGAAGCTGTTGAGGAGTGCTTTACTAAGAACGATGTGATTTTGGCCAACCGTCCTCCCTTTTGCCACGGCAAGTACTTGAACTACAACTTCACCACCATGGGCGCGGCCAACTACGGTGATCATTGGCGCAACCTTCGCCGCATAGGCAATAATGAGATCTTCTCACCGAAACGTCTCAACGGGTTTCAAGAACTTCGCAAGAAGGAGGTCGGGAATCTCATGAAGAGGGTTGCTCGTGTGTCCGGTGAGAATGCCGGGAAGGTAGAGTTAAGGTCCATGATTCTGGACCTGACGTTTAACATAGTGATGACGATGCTTGCCGGAAAGCGGTATTATGGAGAAGATGTGAGCGAGCTCGAGGAGGCATTGCAGTTCAGGGATATGATGAACCAGTACGGCGAGTTCGCTAAGGAGACACATCTGGGGGACTTGTTTCCCGCCCTGAGCAGTATTGATTATAATGGATTTGTTAAGAGGATGAAAACCCTAAGCAAGAACATGGATTTGTTCTTGCAAAGACTTCTCGATGAGCACCGAGCGGACCGGGATCGGAACACCATGATTAACCACTTGCTGACTCTGCAGGAAACACAGCCCCAGCTCTATACGGATTCAATAATCAAAGGCCTAGTCATGGTTAGCTCCGATTCTGATCATCATCTCAATGTTATTCGCCAAACCCATAAATTTCTATCCATTTCATCTTTAAATTTCTAATTATGAGCTGTCTCCCGCAGATAATGGCAGTCGCCGGAACCAGGACCTCAGCTGCATCTCTGGAATGGGCAATCTGCAATCTTCTCAACAATCGACATGTGTTGAAGAAGGCCAAAGAAGAACTAGACGCCCAGCTCGGACAAGACCAGTTGATCGAAGAACCAGATATCACAAAACTACACTACCTTCAAGGTATCATCTCCGAGAACTTGAGACTGTACCCGGTGGCGGCCATGCTTGTGCCGCACGTGGCGTCCGAGCATTGTACCATCGGAGGATACGATGTGCCACCTGGTACAATGGTGTTTGCAAATGCATGGTCTATCCAGAGAGACCCCAAGGTCTGGGATGACCCCTTAAGCTTCAAGCCGGAGAGGTTCCTGAACGGAAAAACTGGAGCGTACAAGCTGATGCCGTTTGGATTGGGAAGGAGATCCTGCCCCGGCGAGGGCCTCGCCTACAGATTGATGACGTTGACTCTGGGTTCATTGATTCAATGCTTCGAATGGGATACGGTTGATGGTAATGAAATTAATGTAGACGAGAAGGTTGCGACCCTCATGTCCAGAGTTCAGCCATTGGAGGTTGTGATGAAAGCTAGACCAGACCTAGACAAGATTCTCTCTTGAGCTGCAAGACGCTGATCAGTACTTCTCTGTTCTTTTCGGATTTACAAATGTTGTTCGTCAAATAAAAGACTGTGCTGCGAGGAAGTCAGATAATGTATTATTACCGTTATAATGTATTATTACCGTTATGCCTTGTTCCCAACTGATAATTCCATTTCAGATATCCCGACTGGCTGTCTACGGGATTATACATATATTTTATAGTTATTTTTGTTTGAGAATATAATTAAATACTTTTTTTATACTAAGATATTAAAATCATGAAAAATATCTAAATATAAAAATCACTATATTCTTGAACTCTTAAACAAGCCAATATAAGATAAGGAGTTAGATAATGATAAATTGATACATATTTTTCTGGCCAATAAAAAAAAAGATAATTTAATTTAGCCTAAAAACATGAATGGAACTTTAGTTTTCCACATACCTTTTTTTTTTTATTGCAAAACAATGTACTAATATCTTGTTTGATACTGCGTTTCAAAAATATTTTTTAAAAAATAATTTTTTTAATTTTTATTTTAAATTAAAAAAATTGGTGTTTATAAATTATTTTCATGTGCCAATGTCAAAATAATATTTTAAGAAAATAAAAAAATATTATTTTAATTAATTTATAATAAAAAAAAAACACTCTCAAAATCAATCTCAACTACATTCTTAAACAATCTCTAAAATGGACAATTTTTGAAACCTCATTTAATATATATATATTAGCTCTAGTGGTTTTTGGATATGTTCTTAGAGTTTTTCTTCTATTTATTTTTTCTTTTACGATTTGTCCACAATCTAACAAAGAACATTTTCATTCTTGTAATTATATTTAAATTTATATGGTATCTTACAGTTTTGTCCATGCCTGAAACAACTTTTTATCATGGAAATGTGAAGTGAGGAATGCCACATGTCAATTATGTCTATATATATATAATATAACGACAATATATATAGTTTTTTTATATAATTATCAAGAAATCATTTCAAGCTATTAAGTGATGGACTAATATATAATTTATATTATTATAAAATATATTTTTTTAAGTGAATTTTTTTTTATTTTAAAACTTGCACAAATACATTACTTTGTGTTTATTTTTATTTTTTTTTATCAAATATGACGAGTTTGGTAAGATTTGAACTCGAAATCATTTGGTCAATAAAACACCATATCAAAAAACCATTATACTTAACAATTTAAATTATTACATAAAACATAAAAATATAATTTATATTATTTAGAATACGGTGATATCTGGTCAAGAATAGACAGCAGTGCCATGAAATTGAAAACCTTGGTCCATGATGGTGACTTTTGATATATACCGGCAGCATGCTTGAAAACAATTCACTTGCCGGTCCTGACCAACCACATCGATTGAATGAGAAAAATTCCACTCTGGATGCTGACGAACGGTGGCACCAAGCGTACGATTGGGGGTGAAGGAGACTCATGGGAAGATGATGGCCTCAAAGTCTAGAAATAAAAAAATAAAAAAATAGAAGTATTATTCCTGCGAAATGATTAATCAATCCCACAGCAGCACAATGTTCCTCAGGTGGCAGTCAAGATTGGCCACTACAATAGCAAACCTTTATAGATATATATATATATATATATATATATATCCACATCAATCCTGATGAAACTAGGTGGACAGCAAATATATCATTCAGACAAACTATAGTGACATGAATAGTTTAATTGTTTTCTATTAAAAGTGATGTTTACCTCATCTTTAACTTTTATTATTCATGTTTTGAGATATAGTTGAAGTTGCTTATTTCAAAGTTATTTTTGTTCGGAAATGTATTATAATAATATATTTTTTATTTTTTAAAAAATATTTTGATATTAATAAATCAAAATGATCTAAAACACAGAATAAATTAATTTAAAGTAAAAAAATAAAAAATTCATTTTTTAAAAAATACTTTTAAAACACGATGTCAAACATGGACTTAATATTTTTATATGAGATAGATTTCAATACATAATATCGTCTTCCATATTGTTTTGTTGTCACTCCACTACTTAAACAACTTTAAAGTTGATTTCCTTACATTTTTGAAATGAGAAGCCATTATCCTTACTTTCATCATTTTTGACACTTTATGTTAATTCACTGATGCTTTTATTTGACTAAATGTTCATGAAATATATAATTAAATATTCAATGAATATAATTTTGGTTTGTCAATAGATCTATGGATTCTATTTAATATATAATTTGACCATGAACTCGTTTTGGTTAATAATAATAATAATAATAATAATCCGGTAATTAGGCAGTATAGTATAAAAACAATACATGATGCATGCATTTAGTCTAATGTTTTGCAAAAAATAAATAAAGAATACCTTGATAGAGTTAATTTTTCAATGTATAAATTAATAAATTAAATTACTAAATTGCATCTAGTTGCTCAACCAAACCTAAAGTAACAATACCCTCATCTTTACCATCACTAAATTTAGAGTTATTATTGACGAACACATAGCCTCACATGCTTGGATCTTCCCTTCCCATGATGTTTGATTAATTGCTTGTGTTCACATACCCTAAAACAAGTCATCCAGGAAAAAAGTCAGCCATTGCAGAAGCACCGTCTTTCTTTTTATACCACTGTTGAAACTTAAATTGATTTTAAAAATATTTTTCATTGAATAATATTTTTTTATTTTTTAAAATTTATTTTTAATATCAGTACAGTAAAATAATCTAAAAATATTAAAAAGAATTAATTTGAAATAAAAAAATATATATTTTAATATTTTTGAAACGACAAACAAATAATTGATCTTCTGTGCCGCCAAATTCTATGGTTGGTAATTTTTATACCCTCTGGGCTCTCTTCTTTTCTCTACTTGTTTCTATAATATTTACAAACCTAAAGGCCCATCAAAGTACTGGCTATTTCTTTACTTTCAAGGCATCAGAGAATATATACTGTTCTTACGCTGCTGTTCGTTCGTAGTGAGATTGATGCGGATCTTTTGGAATGCTTCCTCCAAGTTGTCACGTGCCATCAGAAGATGTAAGCTTTGTCCTTTCTACAGGCTGTTCATCTGATGCCAAATCTACATTGCACACAGGTTTTCGGACCTTTTGCAAAATGTTTTCGGTGGTCTTAACGGCATCGATTGATGCAGCTAGAGAGGAGGATGGTGAATCATTAGCCACTTGGTCGTTGTGCATGCTGTTTCCTTCTTCAGAGTCCTCAACAACACAACCAGCAAATTCCTCGGACTCCGTTGATTTTGAAGAAAGTTCATGGCAGTTTGTTTGTTTTTGATGATCAAATCCCTCCAATTGGGAAGGAAAATGATCCTCCTCAACCCCTGCCCCTATCTCTGATGATTTAAGGGATCCACTGATAGATGCTTCAGAACTGGAGTCATCATAAGGTTCCTCAATCTGCATGGATTTCTGATTGCTTGATGATGAACCGAGAGATCTAAGACTTTTATGAGAAAATGAGGTTGAGGGAAATTCAGTTGCCAGGCCAGGAGGTTGCAAATAACCTTCTGTGTCTGATAATGAATCGGAGATTCGCTCGCAAGTTTCTTCAGTTTCCTGTTTTTAAGCAACGTTTAAGGATTCATTAACTTCGATAGGAAACAATTGATCATAGCCAGTAAGGATAAAACAATTACCTCGACTGGTGACATGCAACTGTTCCCATGAATTGTTTCTGTCTGCCAGCAATCTTCATTGGAAAAGGACCTCGCACTAGTTCCTGGTTCGAATTTATTCCTCGAATTCAATCCTAGTTCTCCAGGTTTTTGTTGATGTGCGGCTCTCAATTGAGATTTCTGTGTGACTGAAATATTAATCCTTGTATCAGTACCAGTACCAGATATCTCTTCAAGAAGCTCAACTCCAGTTTCTTCCTCATTTGGATCAGAAAATTGGGTAGATGACCTATTTTCAAGAATTTCACAGATCAACTTCTGGATGCATGCCCTTTTCAGAGAGGCCTCCACGGGTAGAAACCAATTTTTATTAAGCTGGTCAAAGATTAGCAAATTTGTAACTCACTAAAAGTATCGTGGGATAAACATTTTCAGATTGAAAACAACATTGCCGAATATAAAGATAGTGGATATTGATTGCTCAATTCCAGTAAAGTATTTAATGTCCAGTACAGCAGGATTTGAGACCTTTGTCCTAACCATATAGAAAAATGAAGTAGGGGAGAGAGAAAAGAGTCCCAGTAAAAGCGAGGGAAGATGCAAGTTACCAATTTTATTTATAAAAAATTCTAACAGTTCTTGCAGTTTATAAGGTTGTAAGGACTTCTATGAATTTGATTACAAGACCAGAGTAGCTAAAGTTTATTCACAACTGCAATTGTGAAATATAAGCTAAAAACAGAGCAGCTTAGTAAGAAACGCAAAACAATATGGAGAAAACAATAACTCTTTTAATTGAAAAGGCGAACATATACAAGAAGCGCCAAAATCATCAGTTATCACAGAGAGTTAGCTTTCAGAGACGATAGCAATGTGAAGCAAGGATGCCAGCAGGCATGGACTCATAGATTTTTCAACTTGGAAATACTTAGCACTGATATCAGTCAATTATATTACAACAAATATTTATTCATTTCAAACAGATCTTACCACAGAGGTGAAGTTAGGAAAGTACAGTAATCACCACACGAAGTTCCAAACTGTGCAGATGGTCCACAGAATGCAAAACCAAAGAAAACAGATTTTTTGCTTACAAAGTTTGAAAACTCTGTTATCTTGAAAGGACTGAAATTAATAGGAGCTTCTTCAAGAAAACGTTCAACATAATGGAGCACAAACAGGCCACAGTCATATGAATTTTCCTGTTGCGGAAGCTGAATCAAAATGGTAAAATAAATTGCAGTTAATAGTACTTTTAAACTGTATAAAGGACAAACTTGATAATTTTCTGAAAATAATAATCCATGAACAAATGTATGGGAAGTTTATCATGCAGCAATTCTTTGTGTGTAGCTGAGTCAATAAAATATCAACGAAATTAAGAAAAGAGCTTAAATGTCATCAATATATTATACTAGGGACTTTTTTTTAATAACTAATTAAGTTTTTGATAGATTGACAAGATCTGGACATAATAATCTCTTATTGTACCAACTCCATCCTCTCCTTCACCAACTCAGTAGATAAACAAGGGGCCAATTACATAGTTTTCATCCCTCAAGACATTTGCCAATGGAGTTCTGTTTCCATAAAAAAATAGAACCGAGGCACTGGGAAAATGGCAGGAATTGCTGTATAGAGAACATTGCGGGTTAAATCATTAGTTTGGCTGACATATAATATGACCCACATGTGTTGTTTAACTGATTGACATTTGATGTCCCTACAATGAATCTGCAAGTTGTCCCATTACTTTTATAGAAAAACAATATATAAGCCTGGTTTGATACGACAATTCATGGTTAGCTTTGAAGTTTTAAAAGGAGACAGATGGGACTTCAATGGTGGAGGTAAGGTCCAGAATGTGTGCAAGACTTATTTTTCTGGTTATTCATGAGACCATAGAATCCTGATCTAAATTTTGGATGAGCTTCAGTCTAGTGGTGTTTTCTTTTAACGGTGTCTTCCATTAGGATGCTTCAGTGAGCCACAATATAAGTTTAAGGCAACTATTGAGAAATTAAAAGGTAAGAAAAGAAAATCATTTTTAAAAGTGAGACAGTACCTCAAGTGGGAAAAACCGTAAATGTAAGAACTTTGACAACGTATCATCCACCCTCCCATTATGCCTCTCTCTCCACTCTTCATACAGATAACTGTCATCTCATGACATGTAAACAAAGAACTCATTTCATATGAAGGCATTCAAAGCCCGGCAGTAGCAGGCAATATAATTAAAGGGAAAAAATAGCACCAAGCAAAAGTAAATGGAATTGCAGATGTAAATCAGTTTTCCCATCCAAACAACTACTACTAGTATGTTACCACTTAGTTATAATCAGGTAATTAAATGCAAAAGATATTGAAGTATTTTCTTAGTCTTAATGTCAACTATAAGGTATCTGTACCATTAGTGTGTGTCTTGGATTTTCAAAAGGTATATAATGGCTAACTAGGATTCACCATAGCAATAAACAGGTTACCTTTGAATAAGATTCTTGAGGCCCCTATGACTTCCTCTGATAGAATCCATGTGTAAGATGCATGGTACCTTATCTGAATTTCTGCCTTCATCTTCTATGAGATTACCACAAAAACAAATCAAGCAAAGATAAACCTCAAAACACAATAAAAACAGACTTCATCGCATAGGCCCTTGCCTCTGGAATGAACCACTTCTCCAGGATGACAAATCACAATCAAACTCCAGTGAAGACTGCCACCGAGAAAGCTTATCATATTTCACATTAATACATAACAGAATGTCCACTGGTGAATAGGAAAAATGAACACAGACCTAATTCTCACCTGTAATTTAGAGGAATGAAAATGTAATCTTTCTCGAAAAGATTTATCTTTCTTGTCCATTTATGAACACGTTGAAAAGCTAGCCTGCCTTCACAGGCATTAGATGGGCCCTTGTCTAGGTCAGCAAGCTTCCGAAAGAAAAAGCTATTGAAAAAGTGGAACCTATGCTTGTCCCCTGGCTGAAGTTTATTCTTCAAATATCTGCCAAATAAACAAATCTTTTAATTCTCTGTTATTTTAGAGTGTAGATAAAGTAAATAAAAAGCCCCATAAGATTAAAATATTCACGTGTTAAAAAGCAAATGAAAACACATATACCAAAAATAACATCACAATAGTGAATCATGCTTCAGCAAGAAATAGGATGCGGAGAAGAAAATGTAAGTAACAACATGCTGTTCACAGCAAAGTAATTGAAGTAGAAAGCTTACAAACATAAAAATCTCTCAGAACCAAAAGCTGCCATATCCAATTTCTTTCATTTATTGCTCCTCAGTGACAAGCCTTAAAACTAATTACTAGTGCGATAAGCCAGACAAAGATAAAAACACCAATTTAATTTAATGCATGTAACTATTGATATTAGGTATGGGTGTAACAGTGTCCTAATGTAAATCTTAAATTAAGAATGGCTAAACAAGTAGAGTCAGGCCACCCACCAACCAACTTTCCAACCTTGACTAAGCAACATTTACAAGCATTTATGACTCCCTCCATCTTCACTTCTTGAAGTAACCACCAGCCTTCTGTCAGCTTAAGCACTAGATCATGCAGCCTATCCCTCAACTTAAGCACTAGATCATTCAGCCTATCCCTCAACTTAAGCAAATAGCAAAAGGTGTAGGACCTTGGGGAAAAACAAATCTACTTCTTGGTTAAGATTTCTGTAATTTCTTCTAGTCAAACACAGAATTACTAGAGATGAAACAGCTTTATCCCACTGTCTCCAAATAGTTTAGGAAAAGTATACTCACAAATCCAAAACCTTAGATTAGAACTTCTTTGAACCATTCATGTCTGATATCTGATCACTTAGCCTGTGGTATCTCAATCCATCTCTTTTATTATTTCAAATTTCATTACGTCCTACAATCCCAGACCTTAAGTTCTGAACTCAAATGTGCTAAAACAATAATAAGAGATAAGGGTATGGAGTATTTAAAAGGAACTTTCATTCCTTTATGTTACGATTCTAAATCATGAACTAGTATATCAGACTACAGCAATGAAACTGAAAGACTTCATTACAAATCTTATGCAAGAATCTCAGACCTTAACTTTTTATCCCAAATGTGTTTCTTTCTCAGGAGAGAGGGAAAAAAAAGAGAAGAAAAGGAAAAAAAACCCTATGTTGGTCACTATATAGGCTATATCAAGAAATCAATTGTGAAATTAAACAAAATAAGAAATAAGAAAAAGAACTCTAATCCATTTATGATATGATTCTGCTTTCATGAACTTGTATATCAGACTTCAACAGTGAAATTGATATGACTTTATAATACATCCTATGCAAGAATTTCTTCAAACATACAGCATAAAAACCAAATTCTGGAGCTTGAAATAAATCAAACAGGTCACATCAATAAACCCATTAGTAAGTTGACCAATCTTACTGAATATAAAAGTCAATGATGGTATCATTGATGAAAGTCTCTGGGTGTAGAAGCTCCACGTCTCTCTTACTAATAGAAACAGCATCAGGATCACCTTTAGGATAAATAACCTCTTCAAACGTCTCATGAAGACTGAAATAAAAAAAATTATATTAGAAAAAAATTATCACACAAAAACAAGTGAAATTCAGTTTGAGAAAAGAAAGTGATAGCCAGCAAGTTTAAGAGCGCAAATACACAATCATGTATAAAGCTTATGCTGTATATGAATTATAAATTAATCAAGCAAATAAACAATGCGAGACCGCACATTCTTGCAGTAGTAGTAGAGTTAACCATATAATCAGCAAAAAACACAAAGAAAAGAGAAGGTTTACAGGTTAAAAGAAAAAAATATTTTTGAGAAGAATGGTAAGCCTTAAAAGGTAAAGATATTTGATGATCTGTGATCGGATGAGAAGCAAGGACTTTTACTATTGAAAATGCTCAAGGCAACATTCTACCTAAATTTTGTAAGTTAGAATCAGAGACTTCATGCTGTCAAAATAAATTTTTATTCCACATTCACTTAATCTACATCAAGGTATGAGAGAGTTCCTGTCTAGAGAAGTGATTTACCAAATAAATTATATGCGCCTCCAAAACCCAAAAGTGAACAACAGCAACAAATATAACTATTACTACTGGGAAAAGTACGTGTATAACAAGAGAGAGAGAGTAATAACCATCAAGGCCAACTACCAAAAGAATTAATGAAAAAAATCAGCTGGGCTCGCACATCATACCCTATTTGGTGTTTGATCAGCAAATATTTACATTTATCCATTGACTTACACAGGAAAATAAGGCTTTGAGATGACCGTCCCATTGTGCCCAAAAAAGGCATTTTCATCCTTTTTCCAATCAGAGCTGTAGCATAAAAAAAGGATAAAAATTGATTAACATAAAAAGCCTCTCAATACGCAAATTCACTATTAAAGCTAACTCAAACAGGCTATTAGAAAGACCTTATGTTGGGAATAATAGTTCCCATTGCAAAGGAGAGTGAAGTCGAAAGACACAAAGAAATTGAAATTAAAAATGAAAAAGAAATGCAAGCTAGCATGCTTTAGGGTATAAAAACTGATACCGACTTAAAAAAGCTAAGCAACCAGCTGAATAATCTCTGAAAAGCTAAGCAAGAATTCCATCTGGGATAATCATGTGCACACATATAGATGCATGGGTATTATCAGCCAGATTGAGAACTCACTCAGAAGTAACATTCCAGTTATCCCTGTATCTGATATGCAATGATTTGATTGCTTCCTCTCCTTCATTCCATTGAGGATCACAAACTGAAAACTTCAACCTGTCAACACCTGCTTGCATTTTTTATGAAAAACATAACATATTAGAGCTCTATTGACATAAGTTTTAAACAACATCTATTTTTCCCATAGAGTGTGCCAATCCAGTAAGAGTGTGAAACAAATTGAACATAAACATAATATATATAATATCATTAACACATTTTGATTCATATTGGCCAAAAATTAGACCTGTGTCCGTATATAGAAAATGCTGGCATTACTCTAAATAGGAGCAGCGTGCAACAAATATAAAACTTAAGGAAAAAAAAGGCAACGACACAAAATCAACTCAGCAACAGCAACAAGCAAGCCTCAATCCCAAACTAGTCGACGTTATGTCTCCAATCCAAATATTATACAAACCAATCTAATTTATTATTGTTTTGTTCGCTTAGCCAGCTGATTGGTAACAAAGATATACTATAACATATTTTTATTGCAACCAAAATGATGGCACAGTGCATCTCATGGTTAAAGAAAGAGCTGCGAGTTATCTCTGAGAATGCACAGAAAAATACATTTATATGCAACGAGCAAGGTGAATAAACTTCTAGAAAAATTGTGTCAAAGTAGGAAACAATAAGGCATCATCAAGGAGATAACTCATGCTAAATAGTAATTTGTGAACAGGTTGCATATAATGCTGCTTGCATCCTAGAATCTGATCTACATAATGTAAAGGTAGCTTGAACAAAATCCTCTTGGAATTGTACAAACCTGAAGTATCATTTGTATTTCCAGCTCCTTGAGAAACCTTTGATTTAAAACAGATATAAACCATAGCAGTCGTAACCTACATCCAGTGATGTAAGAAACTTGCTCAAATCAGCAAGCATACAAAGAAGAAAGTAAGGGTGGTATAGCTCACCATTCCACACCATTCTGACTCAATACTAATAATATCACCAAGAGTCCACTCAGCATTAAATATTCCCTTGACCCTGTTTGCAGTTGAACCCTCCATTCTGATGCTGCTTCCTGAGAAAGTTAAGCAATACTCTGCACCATATACATCGCCACACAGGATATAGTCAGGGAAAACAGCAACTGTATTATTTGTGTAATCCTGCAATACAAATGCATTGATCCATGAGCTCTATCATAGTAAGTCTTAAATAAGAGAGGAATGGTGGGGAGAAAGGAGTTCTGCTGAAAAAACTGGTGGCCATCTGGTATTGGATTAAGACAAAAGATGTAAGACTACTAATAAGAGAAGAAATCTTTTTAGAAAATGTGTTTTTCTTAGACAAAAAAACAAGGACTAAATTAAAAAAGAACATGTATGAATTCTAAAAAGTGCTTTTTGCTCACCACTCTCAGAATTAGCCATTTAAAATCTAGCAAATAGATGAAGATGCAGATTCAGAGGATTTCCAATCTCAAATAGGTTAAGATAAGCATTCCAACAGGCCAAAATAGAATAAACTAGGGTTCATTTGAAAACTAAAGTTTCTTCAAACAACTGAAGAAAAAGAACCATTTAATTCCCAAGAACCATTGTTTAAGCTGGCAAGATCTAATGCAATGACAAGATTTTAGGTTATAATGAAGACAATGTAAAGTTGCATATCTAGATCTATATTATATTCCTTAATACATCCATTTTTTTGCAGTTCACTTCATGCATATGTACTTAAAAAATGTGGAAAATTATCATATGCCCCTCTATTATTCATAAATGTAATCTTCAGCAGCTCCCAATATCAATAGTTCAATTATACATTTTTTGGAAAAAAGAGCACAGGATACTTACAATTTTATGTCCAACAGAACCACATTCTAGCGCTTGGTTTCCTGATGGAAATGAAAGAATGACCATGTTTTAAATAATTTCACCAGATCATCCATGACAAGGAGAAGATAATACAGGATCAACTCCATAAAAAATGAGGGGACAGCTGAAGCTTAGAACCTGCGTTCTCCGCAAGAGAAGAGACAGAAGTTGATGAGCTAATTTCAACCCCGGCATCATTATCCGAAACCCTACCAGCTGACTCATTCTGCAACAATTTTGGTTGAATAATTAAGAGGGCAAAATCTACATATTCAGCTTTCTCATAAAACAATTTAAAGAGGTTTCTAAGAGAAAAAAGACATAGCCAGAATGCTATTTGAATTCTTTTTGTTGTCAGTAGAGTTTTACCCAAAGAATAATAACCATGGGCCGTAGCAAACTCAATTTAGAATACAGGTTTCTGTTCCATATAAAGCAGGTGCATACCTCATAATTTGAGAAACTGAACAACCTATCCAGCCGAGAAATCTCCTCCTTGACAGAACAATCTTCTTGTGGCATGCGAGCAGGAGCTGAAACAGAATATTGGCATTGACCATCCACATCAGTAGGATCGATGTCTACTACTTCGTTATTGTTTCCCTTGCATAAAGAATTGGTCTCTCCTGCAACTATTAAGCAAATGAGGGGAAGTAACATTGAATAAAGATAAATTTAAGAGCCCTGAGCAGAAGATCCCCATACCTCCACTGTCAACATCGATCGGTTTATCATCTATATCAATTGGATCGTTGCTACTTTCTATTTTTACAGCCCCAGTACACCCTCCAACTAGATTTTAAAAAATATAGAAAACAAAGTTAAACACAATCGCTTTCTGGAGGGGTGGGTGGGGTTTCCTCAAATCAAAAAAAAAAAAAAAAAGTTAAACACAAATCTATCATATAATAAAGCATTTATAGTAGAGTAAAGAAATGATCGTAGGCAAGAAAAACATAGAAACAGATGGCCAGCCTCACCATTTGTATCATCATCGCTAAAACACAATTCAAAAGTTTACATTTTGCAATAATTTTATTGGACGTACTTGACCCTTTTCGTCGACTCGGAAAAGAAGCTGAATCCAAATTGCATTCAGCCACTTAATTTACAACTTCTTTTTTCACTCTCAACACCCGTGTGATTCAACTCCCTCATAAGGACTCAAATCCCATCATCTATTTCAGCTTCCAATATGACAGGATTTAACACTCCATAAATTTACAAATATATATGTGTGTGTGTGTCAGCATTTCAAGAATTAAACATACTTCAGTCCTATATAATCATTTCCATATTTTCTCAATTTCACGGCCTTCAAAAATAGGAAAAATTCAAAACCATTCCAAAAAATGAAGTTTCAAAACTCGAAAAAAGTATAAAATTGAAAACTAAAACTAAAATAAAACGCGCATTGAGCATGAAACCTACTTTCTCATGCAATTCATAACCAAAATTCAAAATCACTCACAAATTAAGTTTCAAGTTTTTTTTAGATGATCACGCAAAACTCAAAAAACACTACAAATTTCGACTCAAAAAGAGAAGCAAAAATTTAAAAGAAAAGGAGAGAGACAGAGAGAGAGAGAGAGAGAGAGAGAGAGAGAGAGAGAAACTTACAGCACCGAAGAGACTTATACTTAGCCCGAGGAGAAGTGTTGTCGTTCTTCTTGTTGCTGTTTCGTTTTCTCTTTCGGACCCGAAATTTGCCGACCAACCTCGCAGACTCCTTCTCCACCTTTTCTTCTTCTTCATCGAACTCGAACACACTAAATTTCCGACTCGAACGAGTCATGACTCTCTCGAGGGGAGCTTTTTCTTCTGTTTCTTTTTTATAGGGATACTTGTAGAGAAAGCTTTTGATTTTTTGTGAGTTAACAGTCAGGACGTGAGTAGCGGGTGAGGAAATGACAAATGTTTGGAAATAGAAAAGGACAGGGTAGAGTCCGCGGGACCGGAAAAAGGTGAGTCAGATTCCACTGGTGTGATCAAAATGTTTGTTTATTGTTAATGGGCTTGGGCCTTCTCTATTATTATCCAAAATTAAAAGCCCGTGCTCGATGCACCGCATAATCATGGACCCTAATCCAGTATACCACTTCAAAAAACAATATATAAATCATTAATCAAATTATAAATTATCCGGTGAATTTAAGTCACCTATTTTTATTAAAATGATTTTTTTTTAAATCAAACTTATCTTGATTAAAGGGGTGTTTGAAAATGCATTTCAAAAACGTTTTTGTTTGTAAATATTTTTTCGTTATTTTTATTTTTTACTTGAAAATAAAAAAAAACTAATGTTGTTAGATCATAATAATCATGTGTTGATGTCAAAAATATTTTTTTAAAAATAAAAATATATTATTTTGATGCATTTTTGAACAAAAAAAACACTTTTAAAAACGGTTTCAACCACACTCTTAGACAAGAACTAAGCAAGTTATAAGTTAACCAAAATTTAATAGGCAAATATATTTTATAGTGTGAGTTTAGGGTTTGAATGTTCAAAGAAAGGCCTGCTGGACAAGCTCGTGGACGCTTATCTCCCCAGCATGCTGCAGATCATGTGCTCAATTGTATGGAGTGTTGTATATATATAAAGCTTCAAACCAAAACAATAAAGAAGGAAGACTGCTCATCCAATTAAAATTACATAAGCATAGTTTTGCAGAACAATAAATGAATGAAATTTGAAACAAAATGCAAAACATTATTTTATTTTGTCTCCAACAGGGAGAGATCTTGGAAGATTTAAAATCTAATTAATGCAGTTCCATTAAATTCTTTGAGCATTGTAGAGCTTTATTCAGCAGCAGCACTTGCAGCACTCAAATCCACAGAAAGATCAAGAGTCTGCACCACCACAGAAGAAAAAGAAGATTTCAAGTTACAAGATTTATATATATATATATATATATATATATATATATATATATATATATATATATATATATGAACTAAAGCTAATTATAATGCTTATTTCAAAAAGATTTTAAAGCCAACAATTCAGAGAATGACCCGGCAAAGGTATTGTTGCCTATTTTTGTTTTAGGTTTGAAAACGGTGTCAATGAAAATTTAGAGAAAGATTATCATTTCTAAGAGCATAGGGTCACCTCTGGAATTCTAGGACACTTAGAGGGTGTTAGGAAATGCGTTTGGAAATCGTTTCTGAAAAAAAATGAGATTTTTTTTTATTTTTCATTTTAAATTAAAAAAAAATGTTTTTAGATCATTTTGATATGCTAATGTCAAAAAATATTTTTTTAAAAATAAAATAAAATATCATTTTGATATTTTTCTGAACGAAAAACGCTTTTAAAAACAACCTCAACCATAATCTCAAGCAGGCAATTACCTTTCCAGTTATCTTGCTGTAAATTGCAATCACATCTTGTACTGTGGTCTCAAAATGTGTAGTTGCATCGTAGCTCTGCAAGGAATATCAAGAATTTTATCAGTGATGCTGGATTTTCTCAGAAAAAAAAAGTGAAATGATAAAAGCTATATTAAGTTCTTTAAAAATAGAAAAGAAAATTCGTTTTCTTTTCAGACGAAGGGGGAAAAAAAGAGAGGGTATGAATGGCATGCAAATACTTACAGTAGAAATGAAGCAATTGTCATCTTCCATAGTATTTGTGGGCACATATCTATCATAAGTTTCATAGAAAATCTCATCCACTGGACCCAATAAGTCAACTCCTGGCTTCAGTTCTACCTCAGGGTTGTCTGTCTCAGCTTCAGCTGAAACAAACGCAATGTATTTTCCTTTTGGAGCAACATTGTGAGCATAAGAACAGCAGAAGAGGTACCTGGAAAAGCAATGTGGAAAGTTGACGAACATATCTGAAATGAGGACTAGGTGCTATGCATGTTGCGATATATTTCAGTGATTAGAAGGGCATTGGCTACATATATCAGTATAATTTGCTTCAGGATAATTTGCTGTCAGCCAATTACTTAACGAATCACTTCTTCGAACGAAAAATGAGATATCAATGGAAGTTGCAGGAAAAATGTGCTTATATGAGAGCTTAAACTACGCAGAAACTTGTAGAAATAAATTCTGAGCAAGAAATTGCAGCTGCATACATGTCAGATTTGCGTCCAAGTTGCTTCTGTGGCAGAATAACTTGCGCAGAGTGAGAATCACTAGTGTCAGGAATAGGATGGCTCATTATACAGATAGCACGAGCAACTTTCCCAACATTCTTAACCTGTTTCATTAAAACAATGATAGATGAAGGTGATAGAAATGTCCATTTTACCATAAAAAGCAGTGAAGATCTTAATTTTGTTTCAAACTTTGACATGGATTACCTTGTTTGGCAAATATGATGGGTCACAGACAACCTTCTTGCACTTAGCAGTTTCTCCTTCTGAGGTGACACCAATGGCTTTACCACTCTCGTCAAACTCTACCTGTCAATGCTCAAGATAATTTATGATGATCAAGCAGTTGACTAATCAACAATCACATATTCATATGTTAAAGAAGAGGCCATGGATTTACCTTGCATTCTGGCTTGTTGAGCATGTATGTTCCACCATAGACTGCACTTAAGCGTGCAAATGACTGGCAAAACACCACAATCTGTTATAAAAACTTGTTCACTTTCGAAACCTACACGATAACTATAGATTGAACAAACCTGAGGCAATTCTGCCAGTCCATAGAGTGGATAGATATAGGGTGATCCTCCTTGGAAACGAGCCAAAGACTCTGCATAAAGCTTTACCAAAAGAAAACAGCAGAAAACTTGAAAACCATTTTTTCGATTACCATCAAATATTCAAAGAATTTCAAATGTACCTTCATTCTCTTCACAAAATCCAGAGCAGGTTGATCCAAGTAACTATCATCAAGATGAAGAGCCAAGGCATGGCCGATAAAGTCAACTGTGTCATCTTCAAGCCCGTATTTCCTACATGAAATATTATTAAGAAGCATTAATCTAATATATAAAATTGACCAGCTAAATATAGATCAAGGTACAGAGCTGTTTTTCTTCCCCCCTTTTCACCATCCATTCAAGTTCTTCCACCAATAGATTATGCCATCTTGACTAAAATGAAATATTTATCAATGAAAAGAGAAATGTTGATGAGAGTACACATACGAGATAACCTCTCTTGCTGTAACTTTGGTCAAGTCCAGACCCTCATGAGATTTGGGATCGTTGTCCTCGTAGTCTTGGACATAAATGAAGAACTTTCGAGCACGACGTTTCTCAAACAATCCCATCAATGGCGATTTTAGTGCTTCCACGTCAGTTGCTGGGACTTTGTAGATCTGAAAATCATCATTGCTTGTATATTTTGTTATACTTGATCTAAACTGTAGATAAAAAATCTTGATTTATAATGCAAATATATTGTACCTTTCCTTTGTTGTACACAAAACTACCATCAACAGCCTTAAAATGAAGATACTTGGTAACATCTGTGTGTATCAAAACACGTACCAAACCACCATTGGCGATGATAAACTAGCAAAACAAATTGATAAAGAAATCAGAAAGACAACAACACATAGGATCCTGCACTTTATCAGTAAACAACAAACAGATCATAGAATGCCATACAGAATACCTTAGGTATCATATCGACATTGTACTCCTTGCTCGCACCCAAGCTCTCCGGAGGTGTATCACTTCCCCTGAAACGCTTCCATAGCTATAACCATGAAAAGGGTTAGGGGAGACAAACACGTAAACAACAAATAAATAAAACAACATGGGCATCAGAGAGTAACCTGATTAAGATTAAGAGATGTAGATTCTCCTCCGTAATAGTCATTGCGATCCATATGCAATACCTGTTTCCAATGATGAATAAATGGATTTATCCAATGGTTAAATTGACCACATGCTTTTTTGTAATGACAACACTTTAAAAATTCAATGTATTTTCAATACCAATCTAACCATCGATACATTTCCATCAAATCTAAATTATAAACATGAAAACATAAGAAAGATTTACTTTGAGTCCATCAACAGAAAGAAGACCACTGAGAATGCATTCCTTGAGACCAGTTCCTAGAACAATTACATCGTACTCTTCATCCATGGTCACACAATTCAAACTAATAGAAACAAAATCCTTTTAAGATTTGATGGATATAAGGAGAAAGAGAGATTGGTTTTCTTGACAAAGCAAAGAGAAATATTGGAGAGAGTGGACATAGGGGAGTTAGGTTTCTATATAAGTTTGTTGATTTAGAGCAAGTCTTTAGCGGGAACCAACGACAATAACGCGCGCGCGCGCACGCATGTGTATATATATATTAGCCACCTAAACACCAATTCGTGGAAAAAGCTTCTATTTGAAAATTCCATTAAAATTACATATGAAAGAGATTTTCATAACAAAAAATTAAATACGTTAGAAACATAAATATAAGTGGTAAGAGGATACTGTTTTTATGAATATGCTATATATAGAGAGAGAGGGGAGATTGAAATTCAAGAATATTTATGAATGGGAAATATTAGCAGCTCATTGGCAACAAAATAATTAAATATGATTTATTTTTCCATTGAAAAATCTTCCAAACTTAACTTTTTACACACACACACACATATATATATATATAAAAGGAGATTCCATGTAATCCTAGCCACCATGCTAAAAGTTTATATATATATATATATAAAAGGAGATTCCATGTAATCCTAGCCACCATGCTAAAAGTTTATATATATATATATAAACTTTTAGCATGGTGGCTAGGATTACATGGAATCTCCTTTTGTATTTTGTACTCATCCACAATCACCTTCGCTGAAACTCATCTTCTGCTCACACACAAACATAAAAAGATGGAAGTCTCATCTAAACTATAGAGTTGAATTTACTAATATATGGATTCTAGTGTTCTCATCCACAATCACCTTCGCTGAAACTCTTCTTCTGCTCTCTCTCTCTCTCGCGCGCGCACACACACAAATCAGATTTCTGCAGGTTTAATAAAGGGCACAAATGCAAAGATAAGAACCAACCATTTGTTCAGATTTCTGCAGGTTTAATAAAGGGCACAAATGCAAAGATAAGAACCAACCATTTGTTATAGAAAAATAAGCAGTGGATATGACAATTTCAGTTATATATATACACACATTCCTATCCTTTCCAACTAACTGAAATAAGTAGACATAAAATCTCTAAAATGGTAGATACAACAGTTCCTTCTACTTCAAGGAAATAAGAGAAGCAATGATTCATCTACACACACACAACACTAAAAATTTCTTGAATCAACAAGCGGACATGAAAAGGGCTCACAAGAATTTTATTAATTACAAGCCAAGATGAAAGTTTATTTGAAAGCAACAGTAATACACTATTAATCAAGCTAAATAGATGACTACTAAGCCATTTAATATTGCTGGATAACCCCCCATCTTTCGGATTCATTCAGGAAAAGGTAACCTGCAAGAATTTTGGAGTTGCATTATATAAAATCAACAATACCAGAAATCAGAATCATTAAGATCGTTGGAAGAACTTATTTGCATGGAAATGAGTGTAACAAGCCAACCCTAGTGTAAGAAAAGCACAAGAGTTGTCATGGTCCTGATGAAGATCAACTGAGCCCATACTGCTGATATTGGTCACCAAAGAATCTGAGGATTGGCCTGGTTCGAGCAGATGCCCTTGTCCTGCTAACAAACTCATCTCCTGCCAAATAAAAAAATGAAGTCAGAATTGAGAGCGTGTAACAAGAAGGGACTGAAAATTCATGAGAGATCTCGTAGTCTCACTTGCTGCCTCAATCGCTGGTTATCTTTTTCTAATTGCCCCCCCTAAAAATTAACCAAAAACAATATGAAATTGAATAGAGAGTGACCATTGTAATCATTTGAACAAGTATGGTAAATATGGCCGTGTTAAATTTTATTGATTAATTTATAATTTATGCGAATTTTTGCCTAAAAATATTCAAAGCAAGCATTGTGACCTTGGTCTTGAGAGCATTGATCTCCTTTATAATTCTATCCTCCTGAATCAAATAGAAGTTTAAACATATATGTTAGGTATTGTACAAAGTTTCCAGCATATATATGCAAAATCAACCTATCTACTGAATTTAGACAAGAAAAGACTGCCGAAACCTTTTCTTTCACCAGGCGACGCAAGCATCCTTCCATTAATTTTTCCAATGCATGTAGTTCTTCCAAGTCCAATCCTTGTAGGTCTTCTCCCCTCATGTGCCTGTCATCAATGGATCATTATATATCTCAACATTGCAAAGAGGAATATTCATCTATTGTGACAACATGTATTAGTCCTGTAATTTTACCTCAGTTCACGGTTTTTCTGTGCTATTTCTTTGATCAGCATGGCATACTCACCACCATCAAGCTGAAAGGACAAAAGAATATTGCCTCTGTTAATGCATACACATGCTATCTTATAGAATTTTATGAAGTTAGATTCTTGAAACAAAATCATTATCTTATCCAACTTCAACTTAAATCAAAGTTAACAAATTATTGTTGGAATATTGGTTTCTAGACACATTTGAGATATAATTAAAAGTAAGATCTAAACATTTTTTGCTGAAAACTTTTCTTCAACATGAGAACCATAACATGAAACATTAAAATGTCTAAAACCAATTATAAATGAATGAGAAATCAATATCAAATAACTATTGGTGAAGTTGGGAAAAAAAACCCAAAATCCAACCATAAAACTTTGTCCCACATTGAAAAACTAGATATTCTTCTTCTCTTCTAAGAACTATATATTGGTGTGCATAACCTTTGTCTCATATTGAAACAAAAGAAATTCTTCTTCTCTTTGAATATGGAGGCTTTTGCTTGTTTATGAAAACTCAACAACGAAAAAAGTATTCATTTTAAATTATCTTCCTCTACTTTCATCTTTTGTGTTTTCATATAGAGAGAAAGTGAGTCACTTTTCTTAAGTTTCCTTAGGTTTAGTGTTAAAGTTGCATCAGCACTAAGTAATAGGACTGTTGAATCCTATAAGAAAACCTGCATCTACTACATGCACCAAAAAAAGATGCTCTTCAATCCCACCACCTTGAAGCTATAAAGGTTTTTGATTGAGGATGCATCAAAGCTTTGAGAGATAAATATGATCCTACCATTATGATTGTAGATGCATGGATGCACAATAATTTTGAGTGCAACAATAACATCTTGAATGGCTTGGACAATTTAGTTTTGAGTCAACAAAATTCTTGGCTTTCAAGATAGTCGATTCCAGGATTGTAATAAGTAAGTTCATGAGGCAAAATTCATATAAGGATAAATGATACAACTCTTACAACAATCATCTTTTTCTATTGTATCATATAATTTTAGCTTTAACAAGTATATGCAATTTAATTTGTTAATGATTTAAGTCTTTAAAACTTTTGTTAGCATGTAAATATATATTGCTTTGCATGTATGCCTATTTTATTCTTTGTAGTTTGTGATTTGTTATTTGATCTAAAGTTTAGATTTAATTATTTACTAACTTTTGAAAATGGATTAAACTTTCAAATCCAAAAATCTTAAGACATTTTAAAATTTAATTATTTTATAAAGTGAATTTTATTTGATTAATTATTATCATTACTACTATTTAAAACAAAATAATCCAATTTATGACACATGTTGCTACATGATATTAATTTAGTTTAAAATAATTTATTAGTTACATTTATAAAACTATAGAGGATGGGTTTTATTATTTTATTTTAATCAGATGAAAAAAGTTTGTGATATGTTACTTTCTCACATAAAAAAATGAGAGAAAAAAAAAGGGTTCAAGCAAGGTAGTCAATGGGCCCGAGTTGCTTCTAGTTTTCTTAAAATATTACTGTAGTAATATTATATGTTGTTTAGAAAAGCAAAATTCCACTATTTTATGGTGCGTGGTTAGAAATTTGAGTACACTAATTTAATAAAGTGGATTCTATATCACCTTATTTGGCACAAGGTGTGAAACATGAGAAGTTCAAAGGTGTGAATTTTAAAATATAGTAAAACAATGCTCTTCGATCTCACCACCTTGAAGCTATAAAAGTCCTGATTAAGAATGTATCAAAGCTTTGAGTGATGAATATGCTCCTACCATTGTGATTGTTGTAGATGCATGGATGCACAACAATTTTATATGCAAAAATAACATCTTGAATGACTTGGACGATATTCTATACAATGCGTATAGTTTAATCAATAGTGAAAAGGTATTATGAGAAGCATGGATTGAGAAAACAAGGCTAAAGATGCCAAAGTGAAAAACGTTTTAATTCAATAAATTTTTGAATTTCAAGATATCCGATTAAAGAATTATAATAAGTTTAAGAGTTTCAACTCATTTTGCATGACACTCATACTAAAGTGATGATTCTAGGTGAATCCTTCTGGATGTCTGTCATTATTATCACCATCATGGGAAAACTAAAGAACTACCTGAAGCATAAATATAAGAAATTATGAGCCGAATACCTCATTTTAAGGTTGAGGATAAAAAAGAGTGTTATCCAAAAAACTCCTCGATAACCTTTAAAGAAAGTATTGTTAAAAAATAACAAAGGACTACAACAAAAAAGCAAAAGAAGAAGCTTGTTGTGAAGGGAAAAGGCATTGCCAAAAATATTCAACAATAAATGCTTCATCTAAAATAAAATTGGACACCAAGCTAAGGATTGCATAAATAAGGCTTAACAAGCAACCTTAAAAGAGAAATGAGTGCTTAATCTAATGTCACTAAGGTTGATAACCTCTCAAATGAAGTTTCGTAGATGAGCTTGTTTGTTGTTATCTTAGAAGTCAACCTGATCAACAATCTTGAGTAGTGGTAAGTTAAAACTACTAATACAACACATGTTTATGCAAATAAAAGAATGTTCTTCACTCACAAAGAAAATGATGGTGAATAATTGTACATGAAAAACTCAGTAACCCTAAAAGTTACGCAAATATGATCTCAAAATGATCTTTGAAAAGTTATACATTTGGACTCCTAAAAAGTGAGATGTGAAGTAAAAGGTATATGTGTGATGATCTTTTTAAGATGAACATGGTGACCATTATAACTATAAGTGAGAATAAAATCACAAGAACTTAATTTCAAATAGTTAAAGAAAATAGTGAGCTTTTAAGTTTAACTCACTCAGGTATTGGTGATTTATAATTTGTGCAAACTAGAGGTGAAAAAAAAGTATAGATGATTGCATAAGTTATTGTTATATCTATTTGCTAAAAAGGAAGCAAAAAGTTCTTGAGATGTTTAGTATATTAGGAATACAATTGAGATAAACTCAATTTAGAAAATAAAGGCAATAAAAAATGATAAAGGTGTAGAATTTGATTTATTTTTAATGACTTTTTTTTCTCAAAATGATATTAACCACCAAAATTCTGCTTCATATTCACGTCAATATAATGACATTGTGGAACATAAACCATACTCTAAAATAAATTAATGAATGTCATGTTGATAAGTTCATGAGCACCTTAACATAAAAAAGACTTGGTTGTTATAGATGTCATTCTAGAGATAAGAATTTGTTTGTCATGTAATGGATTGTTATTGACTAATCTCATTATTCCGATAAAACTCTTGACAAGTTTTTTAAATGTGACGATAGCATAATCAAAGAGACATTAGAGGATATAAATCTATGTTTGTCTAAAACTAAATATGAAGAACTATACCAATTGAAATACTCTTAAATAATTGAAAGTTTGATATATGATATGAGATGCACAAGATCAAATCTAGCACACTTAGCTAGCAAGTTGAGTAGATTTACTAGTAATCCTTATATGTATTCAAAACTTTAAGGAATACTTTATACTATGAACTACATTATTGTTTATCCTTTATTCATTTATTCCTCTTATTCGAACATCAATCTTTATATGGGTATAAATTCAAAAACTTGATAAGCTATAAAAAGAAAACTAATTACCTTCTTCTCAAGAGGTGGTTGACTGAGCATGTTGATGTTCTTTGGATGTAGATCACGTCTTTCAATCACTTGCCCCATACTTCAAGAATAAAAGGAAGGCCAAGTCATTTCTTGAATTATTAGTGATGAAGAATAGGTAAGAACTAGCTAAAAATACCATTGGTAGAAAATTTGATTGCTAGCTACTAGGATTGTTCCAAGTATTATTGTTTTTAAATCTTGTCTAATGTGAAAGAAGTTCCATTCTTAATGAAAATTATGAAGGATACAAAGAGGAAGATTAGCTAGTAAGAGTTAGGAAAAATAAAACAAGATAGATAATTGAAAATAGACCAAACAACAACAACTACACAAACCAAACAATAACAAATGTCGAAAAAATCTTGAAGGACACTATGAAATGTTTCTTGAGTGTTAAATCTTGAGCAAACCCTAACATCATATTCAAATCCAATAAAAAATTCTATATTTTTATACCATATTAATGCATAATATGAAATTACTTTTGGATTTTCGAAAACGATCCCATGTTTACAAAAAAGTATCTGATCAATTTGCTAAACCTAGGATATTCATGCGTGAGAGAGGGGCAACTTCCCCCTAGGATCTTTCAAACATTCATAGTAGCCCTTGTAACACTTAGGAATTCAGTTTTGCTCCTGCTCTTTCTAAACATTCGTCCCACTACTTTTTGATACTTGTCCATCATAGTCCATATCACATGAAATTCACCACACAGTAGTTTTAACAGTTGTCCTTTGCCCCCTTGCTATGAATCCTAACTTTTCCCGTGTGCTAAGCCAAATCAGACACAAGGTTATGGCTGGAGTTAATTACTATCTTACAAGAAAAACTTGGGTTGAGATGCCTCTACCAAAAAATCAGGTTAAAATATTCCCCGAGTTTTATTGAATGTGAATTACTGTTTTACTAAAATTGACAAGTTCATTTCTAGAAAATAAATGACCAATAAGTCTTATAATGTTTTTATTAAACCAATTAGTTTTGGTTTTCAAATATCTCTTCCAAAGCAGTTTGTGTCATTTTATATTTTCCAAAGCACACATTTAAAGATTTTTAGTTATGTTTTTTATTAACCTAGAAAAGAGCAAGTTTTATTGTGTATCTTTTTACAATTTTTTCTTCAATATATTTTAGAATTTGTTTTTAAAAAATCAAAATTTGCTGTTGTTAATTACTAGAATTCTTTGAAATGGTTTAGAGCACCTCATTATGCTGATGATAATTAAACCCTTTATTTTAAAGTACATGATGTACAAATATGAAAAACTATTCTACTTTTACAATCATGATTTCATTTGAATATAATCAAGATTTGATGGTGATCTGAGAAGAAAAATAGCTTGCAGTTGTAAACTATTTAAGAAGAGAGAGAAATGAAGATTAAAAAAGTTATTGTAAAAAGATTTTAAGAATATTAAAATAAAAAATCAGTTAAATGGTAATTCTTTTAAATAAGTTACAAGAATAATAAAGAAAACACAATTAAAAATAATATTTCTTAAAAGGCAAACTATAAAAGTTAATTTGCAAATCTTAAGAGATTACTTTGCCTTTCAAAACAAACATATACTTTTTCCTTAGTTGTTTCATTGCTATTTTATGATTAAGACTCCATTTCTTCAAAAAAGAAAAAAATAGGTAATAATATTTATCACTTATTATTTACTAAAAACTTTTTATTCATAGTAAAATGGTATTTTTTAGTAGCATTGAGTCATAGTCATTATAAGTAAAAACAACACTCTTAATAAGTTCACATTTGAGGAAGACAGTTATATCACCTTTATTTATCCAAATAAAAAAGATTATGAAGGAAGCTTTATTTCATAAAAGCAAAAGTGAAAGACAAATTAAAATATTCAACTTATTTAGTATGGACGCGAGTAAAGCATCTTCCAACCCATAGATCTCTCTCTCTCTCTCTCTCTCTCTCTCTCTCTCATGCATGCATGTATTAAATTTCTCTTATGTGTATAACATTTTCCTTTTTATGATCTATATACTTTACCTCATGATAAAAATAATATGGAAATAATAAAACTTCACTTGATATAAAAACAGGTATAAAATTTAGTTTTCTAAAAATAGAGATGAAGGGTGTATTATTTGTCTATGTCATATCCAAATTTTTTTCATAAAAAGGCCATATTCAAAAGTCCAAAAAAATTAAAAATTAAAATTCAAAAATATTTTTTGTACACGAGGAGATAAGTCTTCAAGCAACAAATATCAAAATACTAGAAGAATAGCTAGATTGAGAGATTTTGACAAAATAGGATGAAGGGGTTGAAGTCCATGCTTGAACAAAATTAGAAGAACTAATTGAGTTGAAAGAATTAATAAACTACCAACATGTGTAATTGACTTATTTAAGGATTAATTGGAAGCAAAACTGATTTTGAAAATGAATTAGGCAAAAATTAATATAATTAATTAAGTTTAAGGGCTTAATTAAACTTGTAATGAGTTTTGCGGATTTATTCAGCAAATCAATTGAAGAGAAACCAGAGAAAACAAGTATGGAGACTCAATTCGGGTCAATTTACAAAAAATTGAGGGATTAAAGACAATTAACAAAAATTCAAACTCTAATGGGTGAAATTAAGGATAAAAAAGAAAATCAAATTCCAGGGATCATTAAGGCCAAATTAAAGAAATTTGAACCAATGACCAAGTTGTAGTGCGTGTGAGACTTTAGAGATTAAAATTGAGAAAATCAGAGGCCAAATTAAAAAAATCAAAAGTTAAATAAACAATTAGGAATCAATTTACATAAATTAAAAACCAAGGATCAAAAAGAAAAAAAGACGTAAAACTTTGGGGTTGAAGTTTGAGTTTCGCAGGCGTAAAATTACACTAAATTAAAAGTTATAAGATAATTACGAGTACAATTAAAAAAAAAGTAAATAAATTAGGGAATTATTTGACTTCTAACAAATCTCCCTTAATAAACCAAGGGTTATTAAAGCAACATCATCTTATTTAAATGAAACATTGTATTTTGGATGACTTATAATTTAACTATTGTAGATCTTCTTCTCTAAAAACCCCGAGAAGGCTGGTTTTGTTGCCACCTTCAAGCTTGAAACCATCCTTATCTCTTTCCAAACAAGACAATGAGCATACCCCAGAACACCTTATATGTTGTACACCGACATAGACAAAATACAAGCTTTTTTGCAATCCTAAAGACCCTGCTACAAATAGTCAAAACCTGTGCCCCAACCAGCCTTGTTAATGTGCCCTTTTAGTCAGCTTTTAAACATTGCAAAGCCTGACCCTTAGCCTTAACAAATGGATTATATCGATTTTTCTACATCAATTGGTGAGAATGATCTAGCTCATAGCCCTTGAAGGATCTCAATTGCCCTTTAAAAACTCTTGCAAAAAGCCATGACAAAAGAGAATAAACTAGAGAGAGAAGGAAAATAGACATTAATCTTTCAACCACCCAATTCTCACTACTGTTAAAGCTCTCTACCCACTCTTAGACACACACTTACATTGTCATTCACCATCTCAGCTCATGAAAAAGGCCAAAAAAGAAACATCATTAAAAAAGATAAACTTTTAATTTTGATGAAAGGGTGCAGCTTAATAAGCATACCCTCTTCCTTTTCACCTTTTTTTTCATTTTGATCTTCAGGATTGAGTGTCCATTATGCATTCTCTTAAAATCATTTGTTAGTTTAAATGCAATGGGTGTTTACCTTTATGTTTATCCATGTCATGTTTTAGTATGCATACGTGTGTTTATTAGAAAACACAACAATAGTTTAGTTTATATAAGATAAATAAACAATGCAACTTATCTTAGATAAGTTATACTAGAAATGATATGTCCTCGCTATACATAATCGGTTTCTTTATCCAGAATCTAAACTAGTTAGGGCTCTTAATGATCAAAATACTAGGTGATGACTTCAGTGCTTTTTACTGTTAAAAAACAAGAATCCATTGTTCTTTCCCTGTCACTAGAGAAATCCCAACCTTGAAAGACGAGTGGCACGATACTGCACATATACGATAACCTCTATCAACCTTCATTGTTATCCTTATCAACACTAGTAACCTTGCTACAAACACCTAACTTTTGTTCCTTATGATTTTTTTTTTGGTAAAATAAAAATGAGTACTGGTAATTGCAATCCAAGTTTTGCCTCTTTCTTCAATTAAAATCTTTAACTTAAACTTATAGTTAATTTTTGGAAAAACATAATATAATGACAATGGCATACGATGGAATACATGTGAACCGAGCATCCATATCTAGTTAAAAATCTTAATGGGTTAATTTTATGAGCAAAACGTATTCTGCTAGGCTAATAAAAAAAGTGTTCTTAAAGTGCTCACGGTTTTTCTTCAACAAGAGAGATAGGAGATAAAATAAATCACAATAAATAGATTTATATGATCTATTTATTTGATACCGCATAACATTCTTATTTTATCATTGATAAAAAATAATAATATTAAAACAATTAGTTATGTTTTATTTATTTTTTCCAAAAAGGTTTCTCTCATTATATGTTGCTATGAGATTCTAAAACTATAACTAAAAACTTTTAGTCATCCTCTTAATCTTAGAAAAGAACCTCACCACAAGTTTTTTTTATTATGTAACCTTTTTCATTTTGTTTTCATAAATATTTTTTTATGAATTTGTTTTAAGAAATCAAAAGTCTATTATTGTTAATTGGTGCAATTCTTAGAAATGGTTTAGAGCACCTTATTATGCTAATGATAATTTAAGTTTTTATTTTTAAAATACATGTACAAATATGAAGAATTATTTTCTACTCTTATGATCATAATTTCATTCTCATATAATCAAGATTAGTAAGAACAATAGCTTGCAGTCACAAACTATTTTACAAGTGAGAGAAAAGAATATTCAAAACAATTATTTCGAAAAGTTTTTAAGAATAATAAAAGAAAAAACCAATTAAATCATAATTTCTTAAATAAGTTGAAAGACTAATATAGATAACATTACTAAACACAAACTTTCTTTGAAGTAAACTTATAGATCTTGACAGATTACCATATTTCTAATTGATAATTTATCTTTCAAAATAAAAATTATGCAATATATTATCCAACATGTTCTCGGAAACTAAATCGTTTCAATTCTCTTAATGTAATCTATTTCGATTCATGCATGAAAAGGAAAGAAATCTTATATCATCTCCCAAAATAACGATCTTCACACATGTAGTAGGAGCTAGGGTTTAGCCTCTTCTCTTAAAGTGTTCTTGAGGTGTTTTATTCTCTCTTCTATTCTTGTTTCTTCTATACCTGCACAGATTTTGCTTTGTGTTGTTTTCTACAAGTTGGTTCCCTGCCGTCTTGGCATGAAGTTCTCGTTCTTATTCTTCATAATAACCAAAGGGAGGATCTTCGGATCACATCATGACCCTAACTTTATATCCAAATTAACAGGGAAGGAAGGAAGTGAAGCATCTGACATTATTAAAAAGATAAACGACATGTATCAACATTGAAGCTATGTGTTGATTCATTCAATAATAATTTAAGAGGTAAGTACCAATTAGTGTCTTGCAAATCCACCCTTATGATAAGATTTTGATCCTCTTCCCTACAAATCTATCATGTAATGAGGTTTGTGTATGCTAACCCTAGCACAAGATATCTCCTACCAATAATAATAATGATGCTGGTTTCTTTGACTATCGATATACTGAGAAATCAATTACGATTAGTGATTACAAATCAGAAATTATATCTATATAGTACAAAAAAGAAGACAGTGAAGAGACCTCTTCTTTTTTTCACATAAAAACTATACTACAAGTCACTTCACACTTCACACAGCACTGTTTGCTCATACATCATTATACGATATGAGTAGTTGTGATCAATCTCTTTATCAAAAATACATATAGGTGGTACTATATTAGCTTAGGGGTACTAAGAGTTTCGGAATTTTCCCTTTAATTTTCTGTAAAAATGAAGGCCTTATCTGATTCAGTCGTCTATGCCCTATATTTTATGAGCACATCCTTAAAGTAAGTTGTTCTTTCTCGGTGTGTAGAGGATAGCAAAAGCAACTTAATGACACGTGGGAAAAAATGTGGTTTTTTTGTTAAGAAGGAACATAGTAACTATATATATATATATATAAACAGTTAAGACATTAAACCATTAATTAAGCAAGTTTCATACAAAGGTAGCATTAAGAGGAGCCATATGTGTCAATAATCCTTGAAAAGGATTTGAGCTTGCAATAAAAACATATATTTCATCTGTCGTGTCAATCTCTCCCTAAGCTCCTCTCTCCGTTTCCCTCGAAAAATATTATTTTGCTCACAGATATCAAAAGATTCTATTGTACATCCATTTCAGCCATTCTCTTCTTTTTTCAATTTTGTTGGGTTCAGAAGAAACCATTGTTAATGAATCCTAGGATGATCGATGAGATCACTGATGAAATACATAATAAAGTAGGGAAAATAAAAAGAAGATCATGAAAGAGAGAAGAACCTTGAGCTGGAGAACTCAAAAAGCTTGCCAGTTGCAGAAAACACCATGAGAGCAATCTCAGCATCACATAGAATTGAGAGCTCATAAGCTTTCTTGAAAAGCCCTCTTCTCCTCTTCGAAAAAGTAACTTGCCTTGCAGCTGTGTTGTCTATCTTCTTGATCTGGATTTTCCTTCGAGTCATCTTCAACAAGTAGAAAAATATCGACTCGCCCTTCACGCGAAATCAACCAAGATAAGTTATCACGTTTATAAATCATCAAAATAGAATCCCTGAGAGAGTGAGAGAGACCGAGCACAAAAAACACAGACCTATTGCTATATGCTCTTTAATGGAGGACAATATCAATTTTTACAGAAAAAAATCAATACCCTTTACATAAAATGAGAAAAAGCATGCATCATGCATACTTGACAAGTATATTTACAAGGGAATAAAATGTTTTTAGTCTGACATATATGCACACATGTATTACATATTCTCAAAGACATGAACAGAAAAAGGGAGGAGAAGAAAGAGTGATGAATTTGACAAAATAAAAATAATCTGGATCCCTTCATCACCCCCAAGAAGTCCTTTCATGAGGAAGAATATCAATTGACGATCTGGAGTTACGTTAATGTACAATAGTGGATCTTGATTGCAAGAAATCAAGAAGGGATCTTTGGTCACAGAAAATCAACCCACAACAAAGAAAGAGAGATGAAGGCATAATTATAACACAGGGAGGAAAATTGATTGAAGAAAGCAAGTGTTTACTGACTGACTGCTTAAAACAACTGTACTAAGAGCATTTGCCTATATATGGAAAATTAAGAAAAAATTATCTTGCTTTAATAAAAGTGGAAACAAATTTTAATAAAAAGAAAAAGAAGAAAAAACAGGCACACGAGTGAGAGAATATTTCTGTAAATAGAAATGTATAGAATCCCCCTCTGTGATAAAGTTAGGGAAACAAAATTAGATAAAAATAAAAATAAAAGCCCCAAGGAGCAAGGTTTTGACAAATCAAGCCAAGAATCTTGAACTGAGCACAAAAGACAGCAGCAGCAGCAGCAGCAGCAATAACAAAGAACACATGATCTAGAACAACCCAAGATAAAAAATTTAAAAATAAAAAAAGTACTTGCAAAGGCATCAAGGTGGTGAAGAAGGAGAGTATCCTACCAATAATTCAAGCGGTCATTGAGTTTTGCAAGAAGGGTGTGAGCTTGCAAGGACTGGTCAGAAATCTTTTGTTTCAGTTCTTCTCAACTATTTCTATCCTGTCTTTTTCTGTTGCTGTGACACCACAGAAAATCAACGTCAAGACCCTACAACAATGGTGTTTAGAGAGAGCTGAGAGGGGGGGGGGGGGGGGGGGGCTGGTTTGCGGGAAAAGGAGAGATTCATTTTATTGCCAAGCAAGGAGTCACTGTGTGCCATTTTCTCCCATTGGTTTTAAAAAAAAAAAAATGGAATGCCTGGAAATATAATTATTAGCTGTGGTCCTTGTTTTATTTATTTATTTTAATTTGAGTAAGGTTGTCAAGCAATAGATACAGATTCATTCAACAGTTTAAGGGGACCCTTTTGTTTATTTTACTTTTTTAACATAAAAAATTATTTTATATGGTGAGATTTGCTTTCCGTACAGATAGCACCCTCGTACCAATATTGTCTCTCCAGCTTATCTCTCCAGACAGGGATGTACAAGGTAAGGTGACTATTACCAATAGTAGTGCAACACGTCATTTTATCTTCTTAAGTGACAAGCTAATAATAGACTGAGAAAAATACTCCACTCCTACGAATACAGGTAAGGAAAAGACATTTATAGATGGTTTGTTTTTGCGATTATAATTTTTTTTATTTTAAATTATTTTTTTATATTATTCATTTTATTAAAAATATTGTTGAAAGATTTTGATATTTTGGTCGAAATCTAATAGATAATCATAGATTGATTATGATATCCTATTTTGATTTTAAAATATGAGAAAAGATGTGATTTTTTCTTTAAAAAATATGCTTAGAAAATTTTTAGTATTCACAAAAACATGTTTTATTTTGCATCTTTTTTTTCTAAAAATGCAATTTTTTTATTTTTATTATTTAAAAAAATCAAATTGGATCGAGCTCAATGAAATGGGTCAGTGTAGCCATTTTGACCCAACATCCTTCTCAAGTCAGGTTGGACAAAATGTCAAGTCCTTCCTACTATCCATATGCAAGTGAACAATAACTGATGAAGCAGAAGGAGAAGGTTACTTGTATCTGCTGCCATGTAGAGCAGGTCAGGTTGGTTCTGCTGATTTTTTTTTTCTCTTCCATCAAAATTTGGTGTCCCCTTTCTCTTTTCTCTCAAACCATGAACTAAAAATTAAAAAAAAAAAAAACATATATTTTACCAAAATTGAGTTGAGAAATTATTGAGGGATCAAACTTGTATAATTTGTAATGTCTGAGGACTAAAGTAAGTTTTTTTTTTGTAATAATTTTGAAAACATCATCCATTTGTGGCACTTTTTTAAACAATAAATTTTGAGAAGATAAATAGTGCAATTGTGCAAATTATTTATTACATAATGTCTAGAGTCTTTGTAATTGCTAGAGAGAATGATTTTAATTCCTGGTTTAAATACACAAAGTTGGCACTCGTACGTGCATGCAAAAAATCATTTAGCAATAATGTAAAGCAATTGATTTTTTCTTCTTTAAAATTCTCATTGTGTATAGCATGTGTTTATCATAAATTAAATATCCATTATTAATCAACTTCATAAATTTTATGTTTCTAATGTTTTTCTTTTCTATTGTTTCAGGTGAAAATTTGTGAAATGTTCATGACTAATATGTCTTTTTCCATATAAAACACTGCAATATTTATTAACTCAACAATATATAATAAACATTATACGAAAATAACTTTTTGTAAAGAGAGTTTCTGAAAATGATACAAACAAACAGACATCAAACACACTTATTTTCTGATACTTTACCAGTAGCATAACAAAGGCAAAAGGGAAAGAAAGAACTGCTTTAATTTTAATCCCCCCCAAAAAAAAAGAAAGAGATTGATGCTAAAACTTAACATGAAAGGATTTAATTTGTTTTTTACTGAAGAAAATTCTCATTCCCATTTCTCATAACCAGAGGGCTAATCAAGAGGTTTAGGATCACATCAAGAACTTTGTTAATGAACTATCTTATTTAAAAATTTAATCTATTAGATGAGTTTCCAAAATATAATTTATATTATTCTCTAATAAACTTGATTTAAAATCCAGATTAACATGGAAGGAAGTGAAATATTTAATTTTGAAAATAAAATGACATAATTATAAAGATAAACAAGGAATAATGATCGGGGCATAAGTATATCAATATATCTAAGGAAATTTGGAAGCCTCACACACATACATAATGTTTGGAGATGAGCTTGACAAGGTTAAATCTTATGCTGGCAACACAGCAGGATGGCTCGTACATATAGACAAAAAATTAGAGGAATACTGGCTATTAATGCTTATACAAATTAAGCTGTTAGGTGAGGTTTCAGAAAATGAATTATATTATTCTTTAAAATATCTTTTCAAGTGAAAGTCTTTTGGGCTTGAAACTTGTATACAAACTCACTATATCTTGTGTTTGATTTTTATCAAATAGAATGAGACTGATAATATTCGAACTCATAACCGCTAAGTCAACAAGACTCTGATACCATGTTAAGTAACCATCTCACCTAAAAACTTAAACTATAAGGTGAGACCCCGGAATATTATTTATATTATTCTCCAACTTGGGATATTATTGTTGTTGAATTTCATCATGCATTAGCATGTACATTGCAATAGTAAACATTGAAGCCATGTGTTGATTCATTAGAAAGAATTTAAGAGGCAATTCTAAGTACTACCTAACCAGTTAAAGTTTTGCAAATCCACCCCCCCCCCCCCCCCCCCCCCCCCATAAAAAGATTTTGATCTTCTGTTCCTACTTATCTTTCATGTGACCAGTTAGCACAAGATGACTGAAAAAACTAGTTCCGGTTTCTATGACTATTGATATACTGGAAAATTACTTACAATTTATGAGTACAAATCAGGCAATTATTTCAATATGGTACATAACGAAGACAGTGAAGGGACTCTTTTTTTCTCATACATCATTCTACGATATGAGTAGTTGTAATCAATCACTTTATTATTTTGTTCCTAAGCTCGTCTCTCCTTTTCCCTCGAAATATATTATTTTGTTCACAGATACCAAAAGATTCTATTGTACATCCATTTCAATCACTCTCTTCTTTTTTCAATTTTGTTGGTTCAATGGAAACCATAGTTAATGAATCCTAGGAGGATCAATGACATCACTGGTGACATACATAATAAAGTAGGAAAAATAAAAACAAATTCAAAGAGAGAAGAACCTTGAGTTCGAGTACTCAAAAAGCTTGCCAGTTGCAGAAAACAGCATGAGAGCAATCTCAGCATCACATAGAGTTGAGAGCTCATAAACTTTCTTGAAAAGCCCTCTTCTCCTCTTTAAGAAAGTAACTTGCCTGGCAGCTGTGTTGTATATATTCTTGATCTGGATTTTCTTTCGAGTTATCTTCAACTCACCCTTCATGCAGAATCAACCGAGACAATTCATGAAAAACTGATCAAAATAGAATCCCTAAGAGTGAGTGAGACCGAGTACAAAAACCATACGCCTGACCTATGTGATACCGATGTTTACAGACAGAAAAATCAATACCCTTTACACGAAATGAGAAGAAACATGCATCCCATTTCATCAGCAACTGATTTTTTTTTATTAACATATTTGCACACATGTATTACATATTTTAAAAGACATGAACAGAAAAAGAGGGGAAGAAAGAGTGATGCATTTTATTAACTACAAGCATACATGAAAAGTGCTCATATGAATTCTATTAGCTACAAGCCAAGATGTAATATTATTTGAAAGGGATACTAATTAATACACTATTTATTAAACTGATGACTTCTAAGCCATTAAATATTGCTGGATAACCCTCCATCTTTCGGATTCAATCAGGAAAAGGTAACCTGCAAGAATTTTGAAGTTTCGTTATATAAAAATTAACATTATCTGGAATCAAACACAATTTAAAAGAGATTATTTGTATGAAAATGAGTGTAACAGGCCAACCCTAGTTTAAGAAAAGCACAGGAGCTATCGTAGTCCTGGCGAGGATCAGCTGAGCTCATACTGCTTATATTGGTCACTAAAGAATCTGATGATTTGTCTGGTTCGAGCAAACGCCTTTGGCCAGCTGATAAATCCATCACCTATCAAATAAAAAATGAAGTCAAAAAATTGAGAGATCGTAACAAGAAGGGACTGAAAATTCATAATTGATATGTTTTCTCACCTGCTGCTTCAATCGCTGGTTCTCTTCCACTAATTGCTCCCCCTAAAAATTAACCAAAACTAAAATAAAATTGAGTAGAGAGCGACCATTGTAATCATTTCATGAAGTATGGTAATAATATTATTTTATGCTATGATCGTGCTTGATTTTACTGATTCAGGATTGAGTTTTGAAGCTTATTTTATAATTTTTACAGCCTTAAAATATCCGAAGTAAGGAATGTGACCTTAGTCTTGAGAGCATTGATCTCCCTTATACCTTTTTCCCCCTGAAACAAATAGAACAATTTCGTTAAGTATTGTACAAAGTTTTCAGTATATACAAGCAGGCTCAACCTTTTCTTCCACAATACGACGCAAGCTTCCTTCGACTGATTTTTCTAATTTTTGTAGTTCTTCCCATGTCAATTCTTGCAGATCTTCTCCCCTCATGTGCCTGTCATCAATGGATCATTATATGTCTCAGCATTGCACACAGGAATTTTCATCTATGGTATCAGCCATTATTAGTCCTGTAATTTTACCTCAGTTCGCAGTTTTTCTGTGCTATTTCTTTGACCAACATGGCATGCACGCCATCATCAAGCTAAAAGGAGAAAAGAATGTTGCCTTTGTTAATGCAAAAACATACTATCTTATATAATTTAATAAAGTTCAATTCTTGAAACATAACCATTATCTTCTCCACCTTCAACTTAATTTCAAGACTTTGAAACAAATTATTGTTGGGAAATTTGGTTTGTAGACATGGTTTTTGGACATATTTGAGATCTAATTAGAAGTGAAATTCATCCTTTTTTTTTGAAATATTTTCTTGGTAGACAACATTTATTTTAAGAATAAATAGTATATCTCCTGCAAAATCATATCTTTATGTTGTAAAATACAATTAAAGATTCAACAAGTACTTGTGATGTAATTTTTTAATAATTGAAGTAATATCTTTTGTTGGCTTGCTAGTTTAATATATATATATATATATATGCATAAATATTTTATTCTTTGTAGTTTGTGATTTGATGGTAAATTTAGATTTAATTATTAATCAACTTTAGTTAAATAAATTTATATTTATTAATCTTTGTGAAAATAGATTAAACTTTATTTTCATCAAAAAATGAAAAATCTTAAGAAATTCTAAAATTAAATTTGTTATAAGAATAATTTTATTTGAGCAATAATAATAATTACAAAAAAATAATCCAATTTATGACACATGTTATTGCATAAGTTATTACATGATATTAATTTAGTTTAAAATTATTTACTAGTCACATATTATAAAAATATATAAGATGAGTTTTATTATTTTATTTTAATTAAAATTAAAAGTTTGTGACATGTCACTTTCTCACATAAAAAGAATAGTTAAAGCAAGATATGTCAATTGGCATGAGTAGCTTTAGTTTTTTCAAATGTTACTTCAATAATAATAAATGTTATTTCAACAAGAAGGACCTCACCATCATATTTTGCCTTGATTTTCTAATATATAAAATAAACTTCAAAGCTACTCCAAGAAAAGATATTATTAAAAAATGAAATTGCATCTATTATGCATAATCATACTTGAAAACTAATGATTCTTCCACTTAGATGTAAGGCATTCAATCATAAGTGGATATTTAAAATAAAGATGAAAACATATGGAACTTTTAACAAATATAAAGTAATGCTTGTTAAAAGATTCAAATAACAATAAGGTGTAAACCATTTTAGCACATTCACCCATTTTAAAAATAAATTTTATATGAATGTTAGTAATTATCATAGTTATTAACAAGATTATAATACATAATAAAGAAAATTTTCTAATATGATGACCTTGACGAAAAAGTGTACATGAAACAACCTAGGTTTTATATTTTATTTAAAGGCAATAAAAAACATTATAAGTTTGTCAAGTAATTATATGATTTCAAACAAACATCTAAATCATGACATGAAAAATTTGATAAGTATATTGTCAAATGACTTTAAAGTCAATGAAGTTAATAAATATTTTAATATTAAAAAACTCAAATAAAGAATATGTTATTGTATATTATTAAATGGATGGCATGTTAATTATGAAAAAAAATTATTGCATGATGAAGCCTATAAAAATAAAATATTAAGTAACAAGTTTGACATAAAAAAAAAACTTGGGTGTTGCAGATGTTGTTTTAGGAATGTAAATTTTTTGTTCATCTGATGGATCGTTATTTACCATCTTTTTATGTTTAGAAAATTATCAATAATTATTTTAAAGGTGACAATAGCTTGGTCAAAATATAAATAGGTACAAGTTTATATTTATCCAAAACTAAAGACAAAATAATATATCAGTTAGAATATTCTTAAACAATTGAGAACTTGATATATGTTATGAAATGCACAATTTCAAATATTGCATACTAATCCCATAAGCTGAGTACATATTCAAATATTTGAGGTACGCTTTAGACTATGGACTATATTATATTTGATTCTTAATGATACTATAAGGGTATAGTAAAACAAATTAAATATTAGATATTTAAGATTAAAACTTTAATAGTTGATATGTCTTTCATAGTTGGAAGAGTGGTAATGTCTTAGAATTCTTCTAAGAAAATTTGCTTCACAAGATATATGATAAAATTAGTGTTTATTGCTCTTGATAAAGCTGAAGCAAAAGTGAAACGACTTTAGCATTTCTTAGAATTTATTCTGTATTGGCCAAAGATAGTGCCGCAAATTTAGGTTTATTGTGACAATCAATCAACAATTGGAATTGCATAAATAGTAAAATGACAAGCCTAAATGTTGCATAATTGCATCATAGACACAATATTCTTTAAAACATACACTAAAGTTAAATGATTTTCATTAATCATGTAAAGTCAAAGGAAAATATTATAGATCCACTTACTAAAAGCTTAATGAGACAGTTTGTGCATGGTTCATCAAGAAAAATAGGTTTAATACCTTTATAGATAAAAGAATATCATGGTGATAACTTTACCTAGTTGAATGAAGATCTCAAGATCTAGATTTAATGGGAAAACCAAGTCATATGATATTCTCAATAACACGAAAACAAAATATTTTCTTTCTATTTTTATGATGAAAAGGGTGTTAGCGACAACTTGATAAAGGTGAGATGTTCTTTTAATAATATTTTTATCTTGTTATACCAAGTGGAATATCACAAAATATTTTGAATGAAAAAAGACTTATAAGAGTGAGAAATGTGATAGTTTTTTTTTAATTGTTTTTTTTTTAAATGCTAAATTCTTAGAAATACTAAAGAAACAAGAGTTGGTCAAGTCCAAAATGATCATAACTATGAGAGTTAAAAACCTCTAGGAACAAAATAATGTAAGTTTTGTTGTCTTGGTTTATAAGAGAAAAATTAATAGTTTAAGAAATCATATTCACTAATTGAATAGTATTTTAAAAAGAGAGATTCAGAATCAAAAGTTATCTATCATGATGTAATAACCTACCAATTCACTCTTTCCACAATTTGGAAAGTCTACATATATTTGTTAGTCAATTTTTATTCATATAGAGATTCTTGGAAAACTTAGCTTTTAGACATAGTTCAGATTCATTTACGGCTTATTGAAAAATTGAATCCATCTATTTTTAGTTAAGACTTTGATGAAAATTTCTCTCCAATACAAATACTATAACATAAAATATCACAATGTTTAAAATCAATTATCAGTAAATAAAAAATTAATCTCAAAGAACTCTTGGTGGAGGTGGTAAAATTTCAAAATCGTTTACTTTGTCCTATATTAGAAAGATAGAAATCCTTCTTCTTTTCCAAGGCCAATGTGTTTTGTTTTGTCCTATTTTGGATAAAGTGAAACTCTTCTTCTATCCCAATATGGATTTTATTGGTTTATAAAAGATAAAAAATATTATTTCTGAACAATCTTTTTTTTTTATCTTATATGATTATTCTAGTTTTTATGTATAGAAAAAATAAATCAATAGTTTATGTTCACTTAGGTTTAGTGTTTAAGTGCATCATTACTTAGTATGATTGTTGAATCTTTGATAGGCAATTTGTATCTACTGCTTACACCAATATATAAGCGAATTTGTCTTAATGACAAAAGATACAATTCTTGTAACAATCACCTATTTTTATTGTATTGATTAATTTGCACTTCAACAAGTGTGATTTAACTTGTTATTAGTATAAGTATTTAATATCTTTTGTTGACATGTTGATTTAATTTTACAAATATTACTTCAAGTGTATGCTGATTTTATTCTTTGTAGTTTGTAATTTGTTATTTGATTTAAAAACTAAATTTAAATATTAATTAATTAAGTAAATTTAGTGTTATTATATAACTTTCACTTGATTATTAAATCCAATAACTATATGGTGTAAAGTTGCAAACCATCATCTTTTTTTATGAATTCCAACTATGAAATAAATGTCATATCCTATTTCAAAGTATATCTCGACAGCATCATATGGTGAATCTTAAATGATAATATAAATTATATTTTGGGGTCTCATCTAAAAATTTAAACTTTTAGGTAAAATAGTTTTTTGACATAGTATCATAGTCTTGTTAACCAAATAGTCATGAGTTCTAATTTCACCACCCTTAGATGAGATGATTTCTTGATAACGAAAATATGGTTAGCAAAATAAAAGCAAGACTAAGAGCATAAAGGGGGAAGATGTTGTGGATGACAGGTCGTGTACGTCTCTGAAGAGTGTTGAATTCCTTACCATTATACTATATCTCCATGTATATGATGTCTAAGGAGGTAGAAAGAATAATCATATATCCATGTATATGATGTCTATGGGAGTAGAAAGAATAATTACTTCCATCCAGAGAAGTGTTATTATGAGCAGAAGTTGAAAGGAAAATTTGAAAGGTTGCATAGCACACAGCTGTTAAGGAAAAGAAGATGGGCTGTGTAGCGGTGGGTTCTTTCTTTATTGGCAAAGAATAAAGCAAATGGCTATGGTATTTTTTCAGTGATTGGATCAGAATATGAATCAGTTAGGAGTTTAAGAAATTCAATATGATTTGTGGCTGGAGATGGCAAAATAGTGAGGTTTTGGACAGACAAGTGGGCACGAACTCTATTCTCTCGCATCAATTTTGAAAGTTGTTTGCAGTTTCAATGCAACAAGCACGCCAAGTTTCAAGCTTCGGGACTTGGGTAGATACTACTTGGATTTGGAGCCTAACCTAGAGGAGGGATTTGAACAATAAAAGCTTACAATCTTGACGAAGGTTTTTCAATCACAGACACGATCTAAAGCAAAGTTAGATAAAAAGATTTGGGAAGCGAGGAACGATGGAATTTTTATACAACTTGATGTAAGATAAAATTCTCTTCCCAGGTTAATGAAAAGCTGATACATGGGCTGGCATGGCTCCTCCAAAAACAGATATTCTATGCTGGTTAGCCATGAAAAAACGAATTTGTAAGAAAAAAATCTAACCCGATGGAAGAAACCTCGTCAGTATGGATGCGACAAGATGTCTTTTCTGCAGAAAATTTATTGAATCAACATGAAACCTTGTCCGCCACTATCATTTCTCCTGGTGGTTTTGGTCTAGAGTAATTCAATGGTGGGGAGTTTTAAACAGTTCTCTAAAATCTCTTGAATATTCTTACACTCAATGGCTAAGCTACAGCTCATGGAATTTTCAGGTCAAAGGATGGAAGTTAGTTTTCTTAGTGGCCTTGTAGACAATTTGGTTGGAAAGGAATAATTTAGTGTTCAATGGTATAAACTATAAAACCGAATTATTGGCCATCTCTTTTTTAATTGTTAATGTATAGAATTTCATTTTGAACTCGATCACAACATAGAAGGGGGGGTTCACATTTAAGCGAAAGAAAAGCTAGGAAGAAAAAAGATTTCATGGAACACAATGGGAAGAAAAATAAAAACTAATTGCAATAAAATCTAGTCATGAACTTATTATTTGACTCATCAATCCAGCATTAATCAGCAGTAGATGAAAAACAAATTATTGTTTACCCTTTATTCATTTCTTCCTCTTATATGAACATCAATATATATATATATATACTTGATAAGCGACAGTAAGAAAACTAATTACCTGCTCCTGCTGCTCAAGAGATGGCTGACAAAGTGTGTTAAAGTTCATTGGATGCCTATTGCGCCTTTGAATCACTTGCCCCATGCTTGAAAAAAAAAGAGAGGTAGGACGGGTCATTTCTTGAATTTTTGGTGATGAAGAACAAGTGAAATTAGCTAACAGTAACAGTGGTAGAAAATTAAATTGCTAGCTCGTAAGATTGTTCCAAGTATTCTTGTCTAATTAGAAAGAAGTTGTGTTTTCAATGATAAATAAATCATCATTAATAGAAAGGTTAGTACTGTATCATGTAAATAAAATCTCAATTGATGCAGAAATCAATGCTGCTAAGCACCCTTTACTTGAAGGAGTCATGATGGTTAGGGCAGGGTTATAGATAGATAGATAGATAGATAAATAGATAATGACAGAAAAAGTCGCAGCAACTCTGCAAGCAGGCTACTAACTCCACTGGCCAAACACAGTATATGCAGAAAGCATAGCTGGATTACAAAACACGTATAAGATCATTTGCAAGATACCTCCAAAGGCAAACCTACACAACTAGCGTACAAAAATCTTGAAGGACAAGGTGAAATGTTTTTCTAGTGTGAAATATTAAGTAAACCCTAATATTAGATACAGCACCACTAACAAATCCTATATTAAAGAAGCTTGAAGTGGGAAATCAATTTAACAATAGCAAACCCTAATATCATCCGCAAGGTACTCAATCTATACCTTTCTCTATATATAGTTCAAGACCAAAACAAAGAACTATCAAGACAAGGAAAGAGAAGGCCTGGTTCCAAGACCACCTGTTGAAATCAAAACTTATCATACATCTAGAATGTAGTTAGTGATTTGGCTGAGATCTCACGCTACAGAAACCCTAAACAATCTAGAATTCATAAAATAAAACTGAGAAGATCTAATAAAAAAGGAATTTTATTACAGAAGCAAGCAAGACCCAAGAATCCATGTATTGACACAAGGTACCAAGAAGTTAATCCTGTTCTGCTACAGTAGGTTCACTGCAACAATGGCATTTGCAACCATTTCCTATAAAAGTTTATTGAGACCGATCCTTACAAAAGTAAACTCTCTTATGACGGGAAAGGAGATTCACCATGAGTTATTTATTATTACATTTCCATATCTTATTTTTAACTTAATTAAAAACTTATTTCTATAAAATCTATTTTTATATTACAAGTGAAATTGCTTTCCAAACCCATCCCATGCATACAAAAAACCATCTGATCAATTTGCTAATCCAAGGATAGAAATATATGCATGCATGTGAAGGAGGCAATTTCCTCCTTATATTTTTCAATATTACATATTAGAGTAATATTATATAATATTACTTATTATATGAATCCTAACCCTTCTTGTGTGCTAAACCAAATCAGATACAAGGATGAGGCTGGAGTTAATTACTATCTTACTAGAAAAATTCAAAGAACTAATAAATTGATCACTATAAATCAACCTTAAGAAAATAAATCACAATAAATAGATTCATGAAATTTATTTATTTGATGGATAAAAATCAAGGTCATTGAAAAATAAAACAAATTCCATTGATGTAAGATTATAATATAACTCGTTCATAATTGTACATGCATTAAAAATGAAAAACAAATCTATAGCACTATTAATCAAAAGAAAAAGTTATTTTATTCTAAAATAAAACTCAGACTTGAAACTAGCAATGAAACCCTAATAGGTGTTTATTTTAAATTCTAAGCTCATCACAAGTCTTTTATAAGCACGAGTTACCAAAAATCAAGCTAAAATATTCCATGTATCAAAAATTTAATTTTCATACTAAATGTGAATTACAGTTTTTTACTTATTTTTTCTTTGTTCACTAAAAAAATAATGGAAATGCATTCCCTATTTTGAATAAAATTACATATTCAAGGAATGTTAGCTCAAATTAATTATTGTAGACAAATTTATTTTTGAAAAATAAATGACCAATAAAAATAATAATATTTTTTTAAAACCAATTAGTTCAGATTTTAATTTTTTATCCAATTAAGTTTATCTCCTTTTATATTTTCCTATAAAATTCTAAAAATAAATTTAAAGTTATCGTTTTTTCATCTTAGAAAAGAACTTCACAACAAGTTTTATCATGGAACTCTTTTCCTCTCTTTTTTTAGATTTTTTTCCTTAAATATTCTGTAGAATTTGTTTTGAAAAATGAAAGATTTGTTATTTTTAATTACTAGAATTCTTAGACATATGTGATTAATATTTGTCTTATCATTGGTCAGGCTTAGGGTTTTAGAGTCATGCTGTTTTTTTATGGTTACTTGGTCACTATTGCTCAAGAGAATGGATTAAATACAAGAAGAGTTGGCACCTCACGTGCACGCCAAAATTCATTTAGAAATAATGTACAGCAACTGAATTTATTTATTTATTTATTTCAAAATTCTTATTGTATAGTGTTTATCATACAATATCCATTATTAATCAACTTCATAGCAAATGAAATTTTATGAGCAGAACGTATTCTTCAGCAAATAAAAGTGTTGCTAAAGTGCATGGTTTCATTAGTTTCATCATGGTTCTTAAAGCACGCCTCCTGATAACATCCTTCAAATTGAATCATTGAATACAGCTATTTCTGATTTTTTTTTTCAGTAGCAACTAAGTCAAAAGGGAAAGAAAAGGAAGTGATTTAATTTTAACCCCAAAACAAAACAAAACAAAAAATAAATTGGTGTTAAAGCTGCTGAATTAAACATTGTAGGAAAAGAGAACAAGAAGTGGCACCTATGCTTTTATTATTATTATTATTATTGCTTTTTGGTGCAAGAAGTAAAAAATAAGTAATATGAGAAAGTAAAAAACTACATTAATAAACTCTAATGGAAGCCATTTATAAGACATGACCTTGATCTTGGAGAAAAAAGAATCATTTGAAATCAACTTTGAAGTCGTTTAAAAATTAATCTCTCAACTTTTAATATTATATTATAATTTTTTTCTCTAACTAGATTTCACTTGAAATCAACTTCTATCGTAATTTTGTTAGGTGTTATTCATAAAGTAATGAGATTTTGTATCTGAAATGCACATTACTACTACGCACAGAAGAAAAAATCATGTTTCTTTTATAACTCACATAGTAATATGAGAGAGTAGAAATATAATTAAATTCCTTGTATTGAAGTAAAAGCAAGCAAGACAAAAAAAGAAAACAAATTAAAATCCAAATTAAAAAAAGAAAATTACCATTCCCATTCCTCATACCAAAGGGCTGGGGAGGCATCGGATCATATCAAGACCCTAACTTAAAATCCAAATTAACATTGAAGTAAGCTAAGCATTTGTATAATTTTGAAAATAAAATGACAATTATAAAGATTAACGAGGAAAATAATGATCGGGGCTGGATCATATCAATATATGTAACAAAATTTGGAGGCTTCGTACATGGACAGATAGCTTGGAGATTTGCACGACAAGGTTAAATCTCATGTTGGCAACACAGGAGGTTGGCTCGTATATATGGATAGAAAAAAGAAAAAAAAAAAAAAACTAGGGGAAGACTGGCTATTGATGCTAAAACAAATTGAAAATTACTTACAATTTATGAGTACAAATCAGCAATTATTTCAATATGGTACATAAGAAAGACAGTGAAGGGACTCTTTTTCTCTCTTTTTTTCTCATACATCATTCTACGATATGAGTAGTTGTAATCAATCACTTTATCAAAGAACACATATAGGTGGCACTCTATTAGCTTAGGGTATTGAATTCTCAGGATTTGTCCTTGAGTTTTCTGAAAAAAATGAAGGCCTTGTCCTATATTTTATGATAGCAAGTTGTGGTTTCTGGGTCTACAGAGGATAGGAAGAACAGCTTCTATAATATCAGTGGCTTTGGTCTCTAATGGCAGAAAAAGTTCAGCTCGTTTTGTTTTACAAGGAAACATAGAAACTATACAAACATACATAGATGTATATATATAAATCAATTAAGATATTAAACAATATAATTAGCTGATCAAGTTTCATACATAGGTAGCATTAGGAGGATCCCAGAAGTGGATGTGTCAGTAGTCTTTGAAAAAGAATTTGAACCATATCATCAGAACCAATTTCTTCCTAAGCTCCTCTCTCCTTTTCCCTCGAAAAATATTATTTTGTTCACAGATATCAAAAGATTCTATTGTACATCCATTTCAGCCATTCTCTTCTTTTTTCAATTTTGTTGGTTCAATGGAAACCATAGTTAATGAATCCTAGGATGATCAATGACATCACGGATGACATACATAATAAAGCAGGAAAAATAAAAGAAATCGAAAGAGAGAAGAACCTTGAGTTTGAGTACTCAAAAAGCTTGCCAGTTGCAGAAAACACCATGAGAGCAATCTCGGCATCGCAAAGAGTTGAGAGCTCGTAAGCTTTCTTGAAAAGCCCTCTTCTCCTCTTCGAAAAGGTAACTTGCCTCGCGGCTGTGTTGTCTATCTTCTTGATCTGGATTTTCTTTCGAGTCATCTTCATCAGGTAGAAAAACTTCAACTCGCCCTTCATGCAAAATCAACCAAGAGATAATTCATCACTTACTGATTAAAATAGAATCCCTAAGAGTGAGTGAGACCGAGTACAGAAACCACAGACCTATTGTTATGCGCTCATTATTAGAGGACAATACCGATGTTTACAGACAGAAAAATCTAAACATGTTGTTATATGATAATTATTAGAGGACAATACCGATGTTTACAGTCAGAAAAATCAATACCCTTTACATAAAATGAGATAATTCACGCATCATACTTGTTTAACAAGTATATTTACAAGGAAATCAGCTTTTTTTACTGCTATATATGCTTAAATGTGTTACATGGTTTCAAAGACATGAACGAAAAAAGGAGGGGAAGAATTAGAGTGATGAATTTCACAAAATAAAGAAATCTGGATCGCTTCATCACCCAAAGAAGTCCTTTCATGGGGGAAAATATCAATTGAAGATCTGGGGTTACATTAATGTACAATGGTGGATCTTTATTGCAAGAAATCAAGAAGGGATCTTTGGTTGCAGAAAATCAACCCACAAAAAAGATAGAGAGAGAGAGGTGAAATTATATAACACAGAGAGGATAATTAATTGAAGAAATCAAATGTCTATTGACTGCTCAAAACAACTGTACTGAGAGAATATGCCTATATATAGAAAATTAAGAAAAAATCATCTTGTTTCAATAAACGTGGAAACAAGTTTTAATAAAAAAAGAAGAAAAAAACAGGTAGTGAGAGAATATTTCTGTAAATAGAAATGTGTAGAATCCCTCTCTGTGATAAAGTTAGGGAAACAAAATTAGATAAAAAAGAGCCCTGAAGAGCAAACTCTTGCCAGATCAAGCCAAGAATCTTGATGAACGGAGTACAGAAGAAGACAACATCAAGAACAACACATGATCTGAAAAAACCCTAGCTAGAAATTTAAAACATAAAAGGTACTTGCAAGGTGGTGAAGAAGGAAAGTAACCTACCAGTAATTCAAGCTGCCATTGAGCTTTGCAAGAAGATTGTGAGCTTGCAAGGACTGGTTTTGTTTCAGTTCTTCTTAACTATTTCTATGGTGTCTTTTTCTGGTGCTGCGATACTTCACGGAAAATCAACGTCAAGTCCCCTACACCGATGGTATTTAGAGAGAGGTAACAGAGGAATACAATGTTTATCAGGAAGATCTTAACCTAGCTTGCAGGAAAAAGAAAGATTCTTTTTTATAGCCAAGCAAGAAGTAACACTCTGCAATTTTCTCAAAATGGTTATTGGTGTTGCTGATGAAAAAGTAAGTAGGGGAATATACATTAATTACTAGCTGTGGTCATTTTTTTTAATTTTTTTTATTTGAATTTTTTTTTTGTAGTTAAGGATATTTTTGAAAAATAAATTAGAAATATATCATAATAATTTTCTTACAAAAAATATTTTTGATATCATACCAAAAAATAATAAATTAAAATAAAAAAAAAAACTATTTTAAAGCGAATTTACAAAAAAAAAAAAAAAAAAAAAAAAGTCCAGTATGTCAGATTGAATTTAAGGGTAACTTTTTTTGTTTTTTTTTTTAACATAAAAGTTTATTTTATATGGTGAGATTTGCTCTCTGAACAGACAGCGATGCTGATGTATTGTTAGCCGTTGTACCCTCGTACCAATGCTGTCTCGACAGCTTATCACTCCAGACAGGCTAGTACAAGGTAATTGTGACCATAGCTGGAAGGAGTGGACCACGTCATTTTATATTTTTAAGTAACAAGCTAATAATAGACTGAAAAAAAAAAATACTCCACTCCAACAAATACAGATAAGGAAAAGATATATATGGCAGATTTGTTTTTGCGATTTTTTTTGTAAAAGTTATTTTTTTGAGTTAAATTTTTTATATTTTTAGATTGTTTTGATACGTAGATATGAAAAAAAATATTATTTAAATATATTTTAAAATAAAAGGATATTTTAAAAACTATTACTTCTATTAAATTAAGTAAATCACACATAAACAAAAGCAGTAATAACGTGAGTGGAAATTCCTTGATTTATTTTTTCAAAAAATATATATTATTTATTTATTAAGGATAATCTTATTCCAATAGTCATTTTAGAATTAATTAAAGGCAACTTGGTATTTTCAAAAAAAATTACATATTACATATCTTAATTGCTTTTAAAAGGAAAAAAATTATTTAACTTGGATATTGAGGTTTTTATGATATTTTATTTTTCACAACATAGTAAAATAATTATATTGCTTTTAAAATCTAAATTTTCTAACTTTATTTCTAAAAGCTTGTTTGTATAATTATTTTGGTTTCTATTTTTTGTGATTACTAAGTAGTTTTAAAACAAATTCTTTTTTTAATAAATAAATAAAAGGTTAATACAGCGCTTGTAGAATATATCAACGAGTTAGTTTCTTTATTGCGTTTAAGTGACACATAAAGCAGCTTATGACATATAAAAACAATCTTCCTAATAATTTTTTAATAAGTTATAATATATATATATATATATATATATATATATATATATATATATATATATATATATATATATATAATAGTTAAATCATAATGATAATACATTGTGGTGACTACTATAATTACAGTAGTGACATGATAAAAATTATAATGGTTGTTGCAGTGAAATCAAAAGAATGAATATGATGATGAGGTGGTGATTGTGTTAGGATATTATAGATAGCAATAATGTGGTGGTGGTGTGACATTGTAGAATAATGTGTTAGAATATTGTAGGTAATAATATTGTAGATGGAATTAATTAAATAGTATTGTGAGTTAGATTCATGTACTAAAAATATTTTATAATAAATAAGTTTATTTTATAAATTGAATATAAAATATTTTAGAATTAATCAATTTTTCTATAAAATATTTTACATCAAAACAATTTATAAAAAAGTTTGTCAAAAATATTATAAAATATACTAAAAAATATCAGTTTTTGAAATTACTGTGCACACTCTCACAATACATTATAGATTATAGAAATGCATTATTTTTAATTTTTACTTTGGTCCTTTAACTTTAAATTTGTGTGATTTGAACTTTTTGAGTCTAAATTAGCCTCTAATTGCTTCTTTTTTTTTAAAGGGAGGGTTTAATTGAAAAATAAGGGATTGAAGTGAAGCTCTTTAGTACCATAGGAGGCAGATTAAAACATTTATTTTAACCTCTCATGATTTTTAGATACAAGATAATCATTCTCTTGAATTTTAAGAGAATACATTTTAGTATTTATCTTCTTTTTTTCAGTCCTTGTTTTGTTGAGAGTAAAAAGAGGAAGTCACTTAATTTTGATTTAAAGAAAGAAAGTGGTCATTTGAGAAGATTATAGCTACCAAAATAATTGATTTTATGTTAAAAGATTCCATATGATGTTGGAGATTCTGTTTATATGTTTGTTTGCCTTTAAAACACTTACAAAAACATATACGAGCTCAAAAACAAAATTGTGTCAGGTGATTTTTCAGGTTTTGAGGTGGATTTTTAGTTTCTTGGTGGTCATGTATTGATTTAACAAGGTTTTCATAATGTTTTTCTAGTGTTTTGGATCAAACCTGAGTGGAAATGCCTTGATCTATTTTTTTATTTTTTTTAAATATAATTTATTTATTAAGGATAATTTTATTCCAACAGTCATTTTAGAATTAATTAAAGACAGCTTGGTATTCTAAAAAAACAAATACATATTATAATTTCTTAATTTCTTTTAAAAGAAAAAATTATTTAACTTGGATCTTGAGGTTTTTAAATAAGTTATGACATAAAGAAACAATCTTCCTAGGTATTTTTTAATTAGTTATAATGTATATATATATAATAGTCAAATCATAATGATAAAAATTATAATGGTAGTTACAGTGATATCAAAAGGATAAATATGATGATGAAGTGGTGATTGTGTTATGATATTCTAGATAGTGATAACTAGCAAAATTAGCCCGCGCGTTGCGCCGGGCTTTTTATATATAGCAAACTGATTATTTATGTGGTAAACAAAAAATTTTTTAGTTGATAAATAGAGAATTGTAAATTTTAAATCATGCTATAATTTTTTTTATGTATTGAATTAGTTGATTATTGTTATAAGATCAAATACTCAGATAATAATTCAATTTAGAAATTTAAAAATTATAAGCGATAAAATTTATAAAAGATCAGCGAATTGTAATTTGAGTATTGCAAGACCATAATTGATTAATTATTTAGTATGTATTAATTGTTTTGATGGTTATTTAATTGGTTGATGTAAATCTGTAATCAATAAAATGAATGAAAGATGATTTTTTTTTGTCTTGAACTGAATGTGTTGATGGTTAAATATTTTTTAACAGTTACTAAGCAGTTAACTGGTTAATAGCAATATTATAATCGCTGAAATCTATTAAAGATAGATTATTTTTTGTTTGCATTGATCTGGTTGGTTGTTGACATTATTTTACTGGCTTGGAGAATAATTTAATCACAGTTTGGATGTGAATTATGTGTCGATTTAATTAACTCATAGATTGCAAAATTTCAATGTTTTGATTATCTGGTGTGTTTTAATTGGATTGATAATTATATAATCAGTTGGTCGAAAAAATGTAATAGATTATATTGATTAGAGATTTGTGTTCGCTGTAGTCAATTGAGAATTTGTTGGTGGTTGGTTTTGTTGTAATTGTGTGGTCGATCATCTAATTTTTCTTTATTCAGTTGTGTTTACTGGTTATGGAAATATTTTTTGTATCCATTTGTATGGTGAATTATTTGATTGTTTGGTGTGATATTTTTTTTGTTGTAGTTTATTGATCAATTTGTGAATGTGTTTTAATCGATTATTTGTAATTGTGTGACCGATCATTTACTATTATATAACTATATTAAATGTATCTCAGAGTACTTATATTAATTTTTTATATTAAAAAAATCCTAGGTCATGTTTTCTTTTCTCTATATATATTCTTAGGCGAAAGACTAAAAATATATATATAAAAAATTAACACCATTACTGTCAAAACAATAGAAATTATTAAATTATGAAGAGTAAAAAAAAATATTAACAAAAGAGTTACTAACTAAAATAATTGTTATTATTATTATTATTATTATTATTATTATTATTATTATTATTATTGTTATTATTA